>PNEQ01090302.1:0-11624 GCA_003012365.1 Medauroidea extradentata
AAGAAATTTGCCTCACTTTGTGTCAGTGACTTGTGTGCACGTCTGCAGACTTGCTTCACGGTCAGAGATTGGATGTTTTGACATTCGTGTGTCGTGGGGTTTTACACGCAAATCATAGACGTGTGGTGTTACAGTAACCTTATTGTGATTGGTACAGTCAAATGAGAAACGTCACAGTTCAAAGGCACGCTGCCAATATATGTGAAGCAGAACTGCAGACGTGCACATAAGGCACTGGAACAAAGTGGGGCAAAATTCTTTTCGCGAAAAGTTCATGTCTCTACTTATGTACACTCTGGTGCTCTGTTCGCAGTCCACCCGCCAATCACAGACGAGTGTTGTCGCAAGAACCGTATTCTGATTGGCACAGTCAAATGAGATACGTCACGGCACTAGGGCACGCTGCCAACTGCCGTCAGCCAGAGCTGCAGATGTGCACGTAAGACATTTCAACACGTTGGAGCAGTAAAATTTTCTTGCTAAAATCAGTCGTACCTCTTGATTGATACTGTATATGTACAGTGGAAAATATATTGACTGCTAATTGGCTACTCTGTAGACACTGTAATGCTTCGACCAATAATATATTACTACATCATGAAAAGTGCCCAACACGTCACGAGCCAGTCGATAAAGCCGCACATGTTGCAATTCTAGCTTGTCTCAAACCTATCCGCGAATTTTTCAGAGCTCTAAGGGATAGATGATTTATGTACAGAGACGGGAAAAATGCGGGTTCACTGACATGTAGGCTAGCTTCCAAGAACATGTGTGTATTCTAGTAGACAGCAGCTGTCCGTTAGCTGTTCGCTGACACTGTGATATAGGCCTGCATTGGGTTACAATTGTATTATTGGCTCAGTGATTTACACGACGTGACAAATAATTCAAGGACCAATTGCAAAAGTCACGCGAACTTACAGTTGATGGAATTCTAGCTTGCGCCTAAAAGAAAACGCGAATTTTTCATATCCCTAGTTCTGTGCTAGACCAGTAGAGAAGGTGATTTGCCGCGAGAATGTTTTCTGCCGGCGTATTCTACAATTCAGTGTAGCGTACTGCGCCATGTATTATTGGCCGACGGTTATGTAGCACAGTCTAGTTTACAGACGAGTCACAGACGTCCAGTAGTAGTGCACCAGAGTTATCATTGGCCCAGTCAAATAGGGACTCGCCAGTAACGAAATAAAAGTGACAGAAATGAATACATTACATTGAAGCCTAGCAAACAATCAACTTCTCCCGCGATAAATTACCTCTATAGATGAGGCAAATAATCAACTTTTCCCGCGATAAATCAACTCTATAGATGAGGATTGCCATACACATATAGCTACAAAATAATTCAGGCCACGGTCGTAGAAGAACAGGTCTGGACACTCACCTATCTAACAATGTATTTTGCTTGACCCCCTTGTTTGGCTGCAGTTCGTCAAGTTACCGAGAATGTCGTACTTTTTGGCGCTGTTTCCCGGGCGGTCGGACTCAAACTCGGTTCACTTTTTTCCATTGTTGAATTTATAAAATAAATAAAGATTCCTGGAGCCTTTTCTTAAATTTGTGAACGAAGAAAGTATTTCATAAATTGATAAAAAATACGTTTTGATAAATTGTTTATCTTAGTGGGGAGGAAGTGGGCGGAGTTTAGTCCGACCGCCGTAACATCAGCGCCAATAAAACACAATATTCTCGGTAACTTGGTGAACTACAGCCAAACAACAAGTGGGTCAAGTTTCCAGGCGAGTGTCCAGACCTGTTCTTCTACGACCGTGATTCAGGCTTAAATATCTGATCAACAGTTGGAGCAGATAGAGTGGCACTGGGCCAACAGAACGTATCTCATTCCCTCACCAAAAGTAACGAGTACAGCCCTGAAAATATAACAAAATATCGATATTATAAATATTGTGGCTCAGTAATCATATTATAAATGTATTTGAACTTTGAAACAAGTAATAAGTTACGTCAGTGATGCCTGTATTGACCAATGAACATGCTAAACGTAAAATAAAAGGAAGTTTCGGAATGCCCTTGAGGTACCATAATACTCAGGGGTTAACTTTTTCAGTTCATTAAGGTTTTACAGTATTACTTAGTAGACGCAGAAATGCCCGTTACGGCATTACAGTGTTATTCTGTAATAGTTATACTTTCTGTGTTTTTTCCTTTCCGCCATTAAATATAGACTGTGGATAAAGATGACAGTATATCGCGAAAATGTTTTGTGTTAACATACCCTTGGAAACTCTGTAGTTAATTGCAACACATATGATTGGTTTATGTACGTCTGACGCAACGTAGCGTCTACATAACCGTAACAGGCATCAGATATATCAATAACGGCTTTCTTATTTGCTCAATCAAATAGGGCAACAGCTCTACGTACAAGAGAAAGCCAGTAATCGTCTGATAAACTGAACGTGCGTTGAAACCCAGCAAACAGTCGAGTGTTCCGTTCCCGCGATAAACCATCATTAGGGCCCGGTAGTTTTCGCGAAAAGATTTTTGCCCCACTTTGTTTCAGTGTCTTACGTGCACACCTGCAGCTCAACTTCATGATTATTGGCAGAGTGTTTTTGTGCAGGGTTATTATTCATTTGACTGTGCCAATCAGTACACGGATAACTGCCACACATCACGTCTGTGAGCGTTGTATGTTAAGGCATACAATCACTGACCACAAAGCAGAGATGCAGGTGTGCACGTAAGACACTGAAACAAATTGCTGCAAAAATCTTTTCACGAAAACTACCGGTCCCTAGTTATGATATACAGCCATATATTTTAGGTAGGGTGGTTGGTGCAATGACAGGAGCTGGGAGAGGAGTCGGCCATGGCCTTTGTTAAGGAACCATACATTCGCCTGGAGCGATTTCGGGAAACCATGGAAAAACCGAAATCAGGATGTCCTGAGGGGGATCGAACCCGGGTGCTCCCGAATGCGTGTCTAGCATGTTGCCGTTGCGCCACCTCGCTGGGTTATAGATACAAATAACGCTGAAGCTTTGGAGTTGTTCAAAACATATAGAGGATAACAGCTTCAGTTGTTAAGTGAATACAAAAAACAGAGAAATGTACTTAAGAAGAGGTTTGGAATATCGATGGTGTTCAACTGAAACGTCGTAGGTCAGAACAGACAAAATAACTTTAAAAAACATAGTAGTCACAGTAAATCTCGTAACAAATGTTCAGACAGCTTTACCATGAAAGAACATAATTATATAACACACACATTAATCAATATATAAGTACAACAGTGACATACAAGTTGGCTGTATGCTGGAAATTGCATTTTCGACATACGAGGCTGCGGTTCAACACCGTCGATATGGTAAAACGTTAGTACAAAGAGCCAAGGATCACTGATCCATATTAGAAGACAATATAGTTGCTAGTCAGATGTGACACACGCTATTTCCTTCACAGCTTTCATCAGGCCCAGTGCCATCTATTTCCGTCTTTAGTAGAAGGCCGGAGTCTTGAATGTGGCAACGCTGCATCGGAGGCCTGCTGCCGGTCGCTCATTGGCTGCCCTAGTCAGTGTAGACATGTACACGCCACTAATGTTGCATCTATACACGTTGCAGAGACTAGGGTGGCGAAGAAGTGACAAGCAGCAGGCCCCCGATGCTGTTTCCACATTCAAGACTCCGGCCTTCTACTAAAGACGGACATGGGCAGTCCTACATCTTGGCTCAGTGGTTATTAGAGCTACTGGCCCCTGAACCAAGGGCCTTAAAAAATAACAAGAAGAAAATGTTGCGCAGCATTGGTGAATCATTCGTTGATCCTGTTAACTCCCAGATATCCTGCCATCAAATGTCAAACAGAACGAAAGTAATTTATTATCTTGCAATGTAAAAAGGTGAAGCAGAACATAGTGTCGCGCATGAACAGTCAGGAATGTCCGTACACCTTGTGACTACAGAAGTTAGTAGTGAGAAAATAACGGGAAAGATAAAACGTTTCCGCATATAGCAGCATATGGACTTGCTTTGGTTGACGGGGTGGGCTGAAACCCGTGCCAGAAACATCAAGTAATAACTTACGCTGTAGTGCTTTGAGTTTGATATCACATTTTATCAGTAAGTGAAAGCTGAGTTGTAAACTATGACTACCTGTAAATAATATATGTAAATATTGATCTAAAGGGGGTGAATCGCAATGGTTGTATGCTTAACGTAGAACGTTTTATAGGGATAGTAATAAATTAGACAATTTAATTAACTTATTTAATTTTCTAATCCCTCCATCCCAATCGAATCTGGCTGCACCCATGACAACAAAGTTGTCAAAATATGATGGTCAGAACTGTGGTTGTAACGTGTCTGTGGAGCGGAAGAGGAGACTATAGTTTCGTGCAGTGTTGCCACATTGTGCATGTAAAATGTAATTTTACAACACTTTGCTACTAAAATTTTCGTCTCTTATTTAGCCCAGGATTCACGTTGGTCGCTTATTATGCAGCAGTTTATGTGTGTCTGGGTGTTGGTGTGTGTGTAAAAGAGTTCACTGGCTGACATCAAACTGCAGCCCAAACCGCTGGACGTAGAAATGTGAAATGTTTTATTTGGGTTCCCTTTAAGTCGTTGGCGAGCACTAGGAAGGGATTTTCCGACATTCGACCCCTAAGGGTGTGAAAAGAGGTGGAATATGTTTGTCTACATAGCTCGAACCCGACGGCGTATTGTCGTGTACTTTACTTCAAGGGGTCACTCACAAAAATTCATATTAGTCAATATCAAAATTATCCGAAATTCAACCTTCAAGGAGGTTAAAATCCTTGAAACGTATTTTCGGTTATTTATCGATATCTATAGAACTTTGGAATACAGAGTTGCTTTTCGCTTCAAAATTATGCTTATGTGAATACCCAAAAACTACTTTTAGGATTTTTCGAAATTTTTTTTAATGTTTCACCTAAGAGGGTGAAAAATGATGAAACTGATGAAAGGTGTATTCTATTAATCGTCTGTATACTCGAACCCAACGGACTATCATCACGATTTCGTCTTAAATGTGACGCCCATGTAATTGTTTAAATGTCTATGAAGTTGTTCGAAATTCGAACCCTAAGGGGTGAGAGTACAGGGAACGTGTTTTAGATAAATTCATGACGATGAATATGCAAATTTCCTAAACAGATTTCAGAAGTTTTTTAAATTCGAACTCTCGGGGGTGGGAAGGGATGGAATAGCCTATATTGTTTAATGAATTGTCGATAAATCTTTGAATCAACGGGTTATCGTCATTATTTTCACCTCAATTGTATACCAATACAAATGTTTATCACGTTATGATGAATTTTGCAAAATTCGACCACTAAAAAGGTAAAAAAAAAGTTTTAAAACATTGCGGTTTGCCCATGATATCTACCTAACAAGTTGAGATATCAAGATACCATTTGTTTGAGAATGAATTTCACTTAAATACGAAAATAATTAAGTTAAATGAGTTATATACTGATAAATAACTCTTAATAACCAGAGAGGTAAACGAGGTCTGTGTAAACCTTTCAATGCAGAATCCTAAAAACAAGTACCGCCACCGAGAAATATAATTGACATAAAAGTTAACATTATGCAGTTGTATCGCTACGTGTTGTTTTACAGCATCTATGCGCTCAAAGACTGAATTTTTTTAAATTATTTTAATGGACTGTAGCCGCATCCTGTAGTATTAACAATTTTTTTACACTAGAATTTTGTTACACAGCTTTTTCCAATAAAACTGTACAAAATTATTTCTGTACTTTTGAAATTTTTTATTAAATAATCTTATCCCAATTAAACAATAATTACTGATCAAATTACCAATTAAAACGTGGCATAAGTTACATTAGGGATAATCATCTGTGTTGTTGGCTACAAATGGCTAGTTTTTAAACTTTTACTAATTCTCCTAAATTAAATTACGTAAACAATACTTTAGCCAGTTAACAAATGAGAAGTGTGTGATAACATTTTAAGACTATAACCTCTACACATGCGCAGGACCGAACAGCAAGCACGGCAAAAAAAATGAGTAACAAAGTATAAGTAACGTCATTACATCAAAACATTCCAAAAATAACTTATTAGTATTCTAAGTGAGCATCTTCGCGCGCTCGTCTCAAGAAATACATGTGCGCATGCCTTATTTAAAATGCCTTGGTCGTGTTGTAGGGGTGGTAGATGTTATTCCCCAATTCAACATCCCACATTGTTATATTGTTACCGGTTCTTTTAAAACGTTTAAAAATAACGGTATTAGCCGCTAAACGTGTTGCTCGCATAACGCGTCACAGAATAGGATTAGTTATTTGTAACTGTTATGTTAAATAACCCCAATTTCTATTTCAGACCAAACGAAATATACAAACTTTTGCCCGGAAAAGAATTTTTATTAAGTTCTACGTTGTGGTATACCGCGTCAGAAAAATAGCGCCTACATATTATGCAACTTGTCATACACACACGATGGAAGCGCTTCGTTATTCAGGCGTTGACAGCACAACTTTAAACTTAAGTGAATAAACAGACATTATAAAGTATTTCCAAAATCAAGCGTATAGGGTCTTTTATATCTTTTATATACGTATATTACAATGAGTCGAAAGAAACGATGTGTGTGATTCTGTATAGTTCAGGTCTCGATGTTACTTCCCAATGTTTGTGATGTGTGTTTCTTACACACATGTATGAAATCAGGTAATACGTTTTACACATAAGATCAGTTATTCGTCCATTTTTTGTTTTGATTTCTTCTTACTTTTTTTATTTTGGTTTTTCTCTTAAAAAGCGAAAGATTTGAAACGTAGCACATATACACGTATTACGTTTTTCAATTTTTTTGGAGGTGACCAATATGTTGATAAGCGTAGTTCATCAGCTTATTTGATGCAGTGAAAGACTTAGTGTTTAAGATTCCACTATACCCTTGACGTACCGGTTCTAGGTTTTCATGTCGTAATATTTGTTTTACAGTATAAATAAAACATGAGTTCAGGTAGAGCAAATTTTATTTATATGTTCTTTAACATTTTTATGCTAAATTTACATTAACTTCTAAAATGAAATTCATAAACAGTAAGAGAAAAAAATTAGTACACTGTTTTTTTCTCACATTGTATACACATTGAAATTTAATTTAGCACAAAAATGTTATACATGTCGCATAAATGTTTTTGGACTATGACAGTAAGGAAGTCAGCAATTAGTGCCTTTTAAACGTGAGAGTTCGCAGACTTCGTGGTCTGAACCAAGGTCGTAGAAGTACAACTATCCTACCAACCAATTTATTTTGCTTGACCCCCTTGTTTGGCTGCAGTTCACCAAATTACCGAGAATGTTGTGCTTTATTGGCGCTGCAATCAGGGCGGTCAGGGTCTAACTCCGCCCACTTTGTTCCAGTGTTTCCGCTATAAAGTAAATGAAGACTGCTTAAACCATGCGTCAGGATTGTGAGCGAAGGAAGTGTTTCGTAAAATGACTAAAAAAATACGATTTGATCAATTTTTTATCTTAGTGGGAGGGAACTGAGCGGACTTTGAGCCCGACCGCCCTGATTGCAGCGCCAAAGACGCACAACATTCTCGGTAACTTGGTGAACTATAGCCAAACCAGGGGTTTCAAGTTTCCAGGCGAGTGTCCAGACCTGTTCTTCTACGGCCGTGGTCTGAACGTATCATTTTCCTTTTTGTTTTTTTTTTTTTTTTTTTTTTTTTTTTTTTTTTTCTATAAAATAGGTTATAGTGACGTAACTTATACGTTTTTAAATATTAAAACTTACAGCATCCCGAACGTAAGCACCAAGAAGATATCAAACCTGACATGTTGTGCATAACTTTTGACGTTAAAATGTCAAAAACAAACTAGTATATAATGCATAGAAGATTAGAAAATGTTCTCACAGTTCACATGAGCCTAAAGTTACCTGCGCGATACTTTTAATGTTTACCTTTACAGACTGACCTAAAAATAACGAAGGATTGTTTTCTTCAGTCCGAAATTATGTGGACATTTGTATTAATCTTACAATCAAAAATGCAGTCTTACTACATCTGGCCACATTATACCCTCTGACATCTACATTATTAACAATGCGTTTAGTATAAATTACTTTGAGCTCAGAGATAATTAATCACTAACATAATAAGCAATTTTACAATTATTACCGTTAAGCTTTTTTGTTTAGGTATAATTTCACTTAACTATACTAATTGCAGCAATTTTAGTTTAGATATATCTATTGTGCTCTTTTTTCCGTATCGTTATTCACAAAAAAAATTATAAATTCTACTAAATGAAAATTGTTCAGTTTATTGCAAACGTGTAGTCAATTTCTCGTATTTTGGCATAATTTCGTTCTCCTTATCGCAGACAAAGAAAAACACACTATGTCATTCTATAAGTAATATTTAATTTATTGCTCTTTTCCAAACTTCCGTAAAACATCATAATTCCACAGCTTCATTTGTGCTGCTTGTAAGTTACACAGCATAGCCAAACCCTGTATGATCAATTTTCGCCTAATATTAATCCCGTCACAAATGGACCAATGATGTACCGTAATTATTTTTAGTTAAAGCTGCCGATAGACTTCCACAGTCTAATAGCAGCATATTGGAGGCTCTTGTGGTCTGCAGTATTATTGGTACAGGTAAAATACGAACTGTGAGCTAAAGTTTTCAGGTCTCCTAAAAATAAGGAAGTTAAATTAAAGTTAACAAAAATAGTATATGTCTCTGCGATATATGAAATGCTTTTTTTTTAGATGTTTGCAACTGATATTTTAAACGAATAAATATTACTTATTTGTGACTATTCACGTTAACATTTTTGAGCAGTGGAAAACACATCATGGTATTTGATCCTCATTACCATAATTTATCACAAATCTTGGAAAGATAAAAATTAACTGAAAGGTGAAACATGCAGGGCAAAAATGTTATTAATTCACTATAAAAACCTGCATAAGGAAATATATTTTCTTATACTGAAGAAGCATGACAAAGCAAATGACCAAACGATCGTATGTGCAAAACGAATAGCCTGGTCTATTATAGGTATAGGAAAAACAAACACAAACTCATAGACACTGGGAAGTAACATTGAGAAATTAGTTTCACGCAAATAGTACACACGTAGTATGAGACTGCGTTGTAAGAGGTAAGTGATGTTAGTGTATATAGCACGTACGCAAGAAGGATTTCTGTAATATACATATAATTGAGAATTTTATCGGATGTTCGGAAACACACTTCCCAAACTTCCGACATAGTACACCCAATGTAATATAAAAACTTTATACGGTTGCTTTCAGGATACTATTTTAAAAATCAGTTTAGAAGTTCAAAGTTGTGCCGTACAACGCCTGAATAACAACGCTCTTCCAACATGAGTGTATGACAAGTTGTATAATATGTAGGCGCGAGAGTAAACGCAGAGTCTAGCACAGTGCTTAGGTAATGAGAGCTGTACAGAATGCACGAGTTCCTCGCAAGAAGGTGTACAGTTCTACATTATGGAAGTACGTAATGTTCATGTTGTACAAATTAATCACGTGTGAAATTAGAGAAGGCTCGGTGGTGTTCGATTTTCCTCCCGCTGTAATGTTACCGTAAACTGGGTATACTTTTGCAACAGTGTGGGTAACGTTTCATCTCAATAAAAAAATTTTGCAAAAATTGTATTAATGGCTGTGAATTTTTTAAAAATCAAATAGAAATATCGATTAACGATCAGTAATCTTTTACTAATAAGCAACTAAAAAAATTGTGGAGGAAAGCTGCCTTTCGTTGTACAAATTGAACGCAGTTTACGGTACATCATTTGTATTGTTTAGTTTCGAAATAATGTTCTGAAATGGGAACTCTATATTAAGATATACATGATCATACAACTTCATATTGCTCATTAAAACGAATATACACTAGCCTAGTTATCACTTAAATACTCTAATCCATCACCACAATATTACGGAAAAAAGAGAATTTTCATGTCTACCAGGATAATACAACTCAAGTCTTGCAATCAGTACATAACACTGGAGAAATGTTGTATAATAACCTACCTCACCATTAAAAAAATATTATAAGACCTTTTCTAACACATTATTTGATTTTATAATTGATAAATGTTATTATGAAGTCGATGAATTTTTTAAACAATAAGATAATGTATTGTTACCTTAGTTTATGTTCATTGATCATGTGCTTATGTATTTATGTTTTATACACACTATGCTACTTATACTGTACGCGGTAAAATTTATACTGTACTAGAATGGAAAATTGTACTCACTTGTACTAATATAAGAGAAAACTCGTGAACCTTGTTATGTGTAAATAGGAACTGACAAGTCCCACAGCACTCGCTCTGAGGCTCAAAGTGAACAATAAATAATCTATCAATCATATCTGTGAAGATGTTCCGATTAATGCCCTGGCGTAGCGTTGAAGACCTGTGCTGTTACTAATACACAGTTCATATTAATATTGTCGGGAAGAAGTATTCAGGCAACATTCATTGTGTTGGCGAGAGAAAGGGAGATCTTCAAGGACAAGCAAGCACCTGCAATCACTGTAAAACAATAAGATATCGCACCTCTAGAACAATAGGGGCACAACTCAAAAAAATACAGTTCTGAGATATTGGCATTTAAAGTTTTGCTGAAAATACAAATTCGGGTGTTTAAAACTTTTACTGTAACCATAATACCACTTTTCATATTTAAATATATGGAATTAACAGTTGACAATACTGTTATTCTATGCTAATTGGGTTATTTTCGTCATAGAAATATGAAAAGTACATAACAATAATGATTCAAGTCAAAAATG
The DNA here is from genome assembly GCA_003012365.1 of Medauroidea extradentata. Classification (NCBI taxonomy): domain Eukaryota; kingdom Metazoa; phylum Arthropoda; class Insecta; order Phasmatodea; family Phasmatidae; genus Medauroidea; species Medauroidea extradentata. Next base: position 10,823 of record PNEQ01090302.1, read on the forward strand.
CAGGTATCCGGTAAGTTAAATAAGTGTTGGTATTACCATCAGAAAGATCATCGAAATATGCATTACAATAGGGGCCTAACTCAAAGTACCGTAAAATGGGGTGAATAGGGACGCTGGGGTGAATAGGGACGCTGGGGTGAATAGGGACAAAATTTCAAATCAAAAGTTCCAGTACGAAGTTTTAAATCAGAGTTTTTCCTAAAGGTTAGCAGTTAATGATTTAACAAAGAGTTATTGTACTGAAATATAATTAAATTTACAATAAAATTCTAAGCTAGGATTCTGTTTCAAATTTTGTCCCTATTCGCCCCAGCGTCCCTATTCACCCCATTTTACGGTAACCACTTTCTGAGTTGTGCCCCTATTGATCTGGAGGTGCGATATATTTCGCATGCTTATGGCTGGGACATTATCTTGTTCAAATGTCGTTATATACGTTCTACGGTTACATTTATAGCGCCACGTTGTGCCTTCGTATTTCACTCAACAGTTTTAAAGAATACAAATAACAATTGGTTTACTAGACAACAGTGGGTAAACACTGGCTGCCATCTGTCTTCCAACCGAATAAACAATCAGCAGTGTCAGCTGAATAACCACACGACGCTGCAATATGTTGGCAAAGTGTGGAACCATTGTTGTATCAGTGGTCATGGCAACAATAGTTCACTTCATATATATTAAAAAGAATACTTGACGGCACGGGACTCCGTGTAGTGGCTCTGTGGTTAGAGCCCGGGTACCGCACACAGAGAACCTTATTTTCGTCATCTAATTCTATCTACAATATTTCCGTTTAGAT
>PNEQ01090302.1:11724-22083 GCA_003012365.1 Medauroidea extradentata
ATTTTATATATATATATATATATATATATATATATATATATATATATATATATATATATATACAGTATATACATATAGGTATATTCTTTGGTAGTTTGGAGAGTTTTCATATTTTGGTCCTGGTTTCCCGCGTCGATTATTCAGACATCAGCAATATGTGACGTGGTACCAGAATTTCGTTTGCACAGACATACTACAATAGAAAATATTTAATTAGATTATTCTTAATAAGCTTACGTTTAAGGGTCAGCAGAATGCAGTTGCTTTATCGTCAGCGCCGCGACCAGAATCGGTCATCTTACAATTACTGCTCCCCTGCCTCCGCGCAACAAACGCGGAAAGTTACGTCTGGTATATAGGTCTTTCAAGGGTAAAACGAAATAATCCAAGAACTACTTCATTTGCATTCACGGTAAGTTCTGTTTTTTAAATGTATTTTTATGTTCCTTTCGTGTTTGTGAAAACAAACAAAACTGGCACTTGGTGTGGGCATTTTTGGCAGGAAAAACGTCGTTATAGTGTAATTGAAGCAATCGACTATAAGTCGTTCGGTATAAAGTGAACACTAAATATTTAACCTTTGAAAAATATAACTATCCGTTACTGCATATAATTCAACATTAACTACAGTTGCCTTGATGCTTGTATGGTTGCCAGCGAATTGCTCACTGTAGTTCCGTGTATGTTTTTTTACATACCAAAGTACTGAAATAAAACCAACTGAAGTGGGCAATTTGTGTTTTACATACTGTAAGTAATAAACATGTTTTTATCAAACTGTACAAACATCAAGAGATGTGTCTCGAGCAGTTAGATATTTCCCGTCGTTAGCGTTACGCGCGGTAAGATAGAAATTCCCTGAAAATTGAAATTTAGCAGGGCTTTTAGAGCGCTCACTTTATTTCGAACCGCCTATATCAGCATCACTTCATAAAGACTGTGTGGTATATAAATAAACGAAAAAACAACCAATTGAAATCTACACGTTTTTGGAAGTAAATATGGAGATATACAAAAACAAAGATCATAGACAATATTTGCCAGCTTTATGAGCAAACATTTCCCAGAAAGTGGCATTTGTTAACCTGTTTTTCCAGTTGTTAGAAATTTAATCCTCGGCTGACATAAACGCCACCATGCAATATATCAACTGCGATCGACAGAACGTTTCATGAAGTCATTTTGTTCTCTCTCTCATGTTGAGATTCTGTCCTAATTTCTTATAATATTGCAAAACTTAGCGTTAGTTGTACCAAACAATTAAATGTTGTTCTAAAACTCAGTTTTAACAATTCGTGTAGTGATTCTTGGTACATTTTATCGCGGCATCAGATGGACGTTTTAAGAATGCAATTATAGTGCATATACCAGGTTTAGAAGCCACATGGGAAATTTTATAATATAAACCATGAATAAATATAAAGTAACTAAAATGGTATATATCACGAATAGCTCGCTTTACCACATGCTGCCATTGTAACATTCAGCACTATAAATATTAGTTGCCATTATTAAGCTATATATAATCATATAATCTGTGATAATATCGTGAGTATAAAAGTTATGTGTGTTACAAATATATGTAAGTGTGAAGTTTTAAAATCTTAGTAGGCATACTAATAAAGATATTATTAATAAAATAAGAGGCAAGAAACACTAAACCAGATAAACATACACTCGTGTAATTTACCATTTCCTCACAAGCTGTACCACAGTGCACAGCCCAAAGTTAGAGTCTTGGAATCAGAAAGCAAGACGTTCTACGTGCCATAGTTAACAGAGCTTCAGCACTTCCGAATTGTGCTACGATAGGGGACATTTAAAATAAGGTTATAAAGGAAATGAATTTCCAAACACATTTCTAGAACTCATCAGAAAATAGTTATAATTATTGTTATTATAAATAAATAAGTAAAGCTCTATATAAGTGGGAGCCCTACATTCCTCAACATTTCGCCGTACCTTGACAAACTGGCCTCTCTCAGTTCTAAATCGCATATTATATTATCAACCAGATATTTTCGCGAAAAGATTTTTGCAACAGTGTTTCAGCACCTTACGTACACATTTACAGGTCTGCTTCGCGGTCAGTGATAAATAATTAAACACCATTCAGAGCAAGCCAAATGTGTTGCCCATTAGGCTTTTTTCTCTGTCTTCTTGGGCAGCAGCACTGCCTGGATGTTTGGCAGGACGCTATCCTGGGCGATAGTCACACCAGACAGAAGCTTGTTCAAATTATCGTCATTATGGATGGCGAGCTGCATGTGACGTGGGATGATTCTCGTCTTTTTGTTGTCCCCGCACTTCTGCAGCCAGGTACTCTGTGACTGCGGCCAGGTAGACAGGAGCTCCCGCTCCAACTCGCTCTGCATAGTTCCCCTTCCTCAGCAATCTGTGGATTCGCCGTACTGGAAGCTGCAGTCCTGCTCGGCTGGAACGCGACTTGGATTTTCCCTTGACCTTTCCACCCTTTCCTCTTCCAGACTTGACGGCGAGCTGTATGTAACGACCTACAACGACAGCGTTTTTGGGGTTCTATACGGGAATCAAAGACGTGTAGTAACAGTTCTGGTCGACTCAATCAAATTAGTAGAAAACAGAAAAATTCACGTTTTCTTTTAGACGCAAGCTATAATTCCAGCAACTATAGGTCTGTATCACGTTAACGATTGGTCGTTGACTTACTCAACACTTCCTGGAAGTAAGATGAGCCAATGATAAAACTGTAGCTGAATACTGACCCATTTGACTGTGTCAGCGAGTAGCTAATAAACAGCTGCTGTCTGCACGATTTAACATATATTCTTAGAGGCTAGCCTACACATCAGTGTACCCGCGAATTTTTCCGACCTCTACAAATAAGCCACGCCTCTACACTGAGACACGCTACCAACAACCACGAAGCAAGGGTGCAGTTGTGCACATGAGGCAGTGAAACATGATGGTGCAAATATACTTACACGAAAATGTCCTGGTGCTACCGGAAGATGCTATAAAATCGTATTTGTTTCCCTATATAGGTCATTAATATCTTACTTTACCACTAAACTGCTCGCGCACAAATCTTTGGGAAGTCAGGTATGATTAACACGTCTACTCAAACTTCATCAGTTATGGTTAGAGATTACGATATAATGCGAAAATGTTTTGTGCCAACATACCCTTGAAAAAACTGTAGTTTCTTGCAACATACATGATTCAGTGATATGTCTGACACAACGCAGCTGTCTGCAGACCAATAACATGCACAAAATATTATAATATCGGAATCTTATTGACTGTGTCAAATAGGGTAACAGCGAAAGCCAATAATCTTCTGGTAAGCTGAACGTGTGTTGAAGTCCAGCAAACAGTCAGTTATGGTACAAGAAGAAAGATGGCAGGGCACAGCTAGCTTCTTGAGGCGATTACGAAAAAGGTACATGGTGGAGTTTAGTGGTAGTGGGTTTGTTTGGTATTGTGATCAGGTTTTCTCAGTCATTAGATGTCAACCATGCCGCGACTATACGCCTGCACGCAAGTCAGGGCTGTAAGATGCGGGAGTTCATAATTGAGCCTAAATATTTTATAAATTTGGGAAATACTGAAATAAATGGGGAAACAGCGGCAATTTTTTAACGTTACTTTAAGTCCCGAGACAAACTGCAAAGTAAAAAAAAAAAAAAAAAAAAAAAAAAAAAAAAAAAAAAAAAAAAAAAAAAAAAAAAAACACATTCAGTACTGCGTATCACTACACAGATATTAAAGAGGATAGTTAGGCAATTTTATTTTATTTTCAGTTTTTCAGCAATAACATTTATCAAATTGTATTTTCAAAATGTTCTCTTTGACAAAGCAAAGGATATATTCATGGTAAACTTCTTGACATAAATAACGGAATCTTTCATTCATTTGTCATGCAGACTCATTCCAATAGAATTCTAGAAAGCTAACCTATAATTCTCTTGCAATTATATTGCATAACAAATTAATTAATGATTCCATTAATGTTTATGTCAAAGAGTTTACCAAGAATATATCCTATGCCTCGTCGGAGATAAAATTTTGGATAATACAATTTTAATAAATGTTATGGCTCAAAAACTGAAAATACAATACAATTATCAAACACTTCCTCTTAATGCAATTGTATTTACCATAATATACTTTTGTTCTCATTCTCAGGCTCTATATACTCACCTTTTCTCTTCGCATACTGACAGTACTCATATCGTACTTATTTCTATTTAACGGGTTTGGACAGTAAATGTGTTGAGCGAACGACTGGAATATTAAATCGGCGATAAAGTCTAAACTACTACTCATAATTCAATGGGTTTTTTTTTTGCCGAGTAGATATTATAATAGCACACGTTTATTTATACAGCACTAGGCGGTAGTATACTTCATTTTCGAGTAAAAAATTAAAAAACAGTATTTAGAAACATAAGGGATTGAAACCACAAAATCCATAAAAATAGAAAACAGTAATTATTATAATTTTTAATACGATAATATCCTAAACTCTATAGTAACCGAACTTCGAAAATATTCACCTTTTGGTTTTAAAATAATTTTACTCTCCGTAAACCTCTACCGGTCACGGATATTAAAATTGTTTTAAAATCAAAACGCAAATATTTTTGAATTTCGGTCGTTATAGAATTCTAGATATTATCGTACTAAAAATTATAAATATTGCCGTTTTCTATTTTTATGGATTTTGTGGTTTCAATCCCTTATTTTTATAAATATCGTTTTTAAATTTTTTACTCGAAAGCAAATCGTACTGCCGCCCAGTGCTGTATGAATAAACGCCCGCTAATAGAATATCTACAATTTTGAACTTCATGTAATGTCGCGTCACTTTGCCTTCTCCGTCTGCTTACTGTCTCTTGAGCAGCGTCAGCCAGTCCTTGGTCGAGTTGTCAGTCGTCTTAGATCTAGTAACTTCTTGGATGCGATGAAATTTCTCTTGTACCACTTCTTAAACGTCTTAAGACTAACCTGGTGATTATTTGAAAACATAAATTTTGAATAACTGACTTGTGGTGATTGGACAAAGTGTTTCTGGCCATTTTCGTGTGGGACGTTTAAATTACATTTATTTAAATATAATTCACAACTACTTGATATTAAACTCAATTTAATCCAGATCATCATCTAAATAACGGAATATTAATCTTGTTTAAATAAACACAATTCTAACTTCGATTTTAAGGGCAACTCTACTCTAACAATATTCACGTTGCGGAAAATGTTAAAATACATTTTTGCCTAACTTCTACATAAATTTACATTCATCACACAAAATTAATACACTTCGTCCTGATTTATTCTGAAGGATATTCGTAGATTCAGAGTTAAAATGAATTTTCTGATAGCAACCTTCATTGGCAGCGTTCTCCTGATGTGTAATAATTATAGACCTGAAAAATTCGCGTTTTCTTTTCTTTTGGCCCCAAGCTAGAATTCAGCAGCTGTAAGTTCGTGCCACTCTCGCAATTGGCTCGTGACTTATTTGACACTTCCTGGAAGTCGCTTAGCCAATAGTACAGAAGGAACTAAATGCAGGTCCATATCACTGCGTCTTCGAGCAGCCAGTGAGTAGATAATGTCTGCTTGAATACACACATGTTCTTGCAGGCTAGCCTACATGTCAGTGAACACGCGAATTATTCCTGTATTTAGTAATAATATACTAACTTATAAGTAGGGACTGGATAATTTCGTGAATTCAACGACCTGCAGGCTAGAATCAATTGTACTGTGCACACTGAAGTCCCGTCTGTTCGTTCATTGTCTGCTGTTCCACAGAGTAGCAGCTAGTGAACGGATAGACGGGGCTTGAGTATGCGTAGTACAGTGGATTCTCGCCTGCAGGTCGTTGAATTCGCGAAATTCACCAAGTTCCTACTAATAACGAGTTTTTGTCTCGTAATGTTTTTATTGCTAACTCAAGCCAAACAGTGTGACTTAAGGCTCGGTTTCAGTCGCCATATTGAATTTTATTATGTTTCGCTTTTTTAGAATTCTGAGAAGAAAAATGTTAAATTGCGATTATACCTCAATTTATATTTACATTTCGCTACAGTACAGACCTTGCGATTTAGCTGATAACTTATAATAATGCCGCAATTTGTCGGGTAAATTATGAATATAAAAGAATCTGCCACACAAATTGCGGCGTAATTATAAGTTAACAGCCAAATCGCAAGGTCTGTACTGTAGCGAAATGTAAATATAAATTGAGGTATAATCTCATATTTAACATTTTTCTTCTTAGAATTCCAAAAAAGTGAAAAATAATAAAATTCAATATGGCGACTGAAACCGTGTAACTTAATACACTTAGGAGGTAGGCAAGTTATCGAAAGTTTTCCAGTTGTAGCACTGAGTATGTGTACATATTCAGAGGTTGAAGTTAGTACATAGTAACAGGGACGCCGTTTGTAACGACGGAAGGAGAATGGGGCAGAATGCTGATTACGAACATCTTGAACCGCACTTTTTCGATTGAAGGGTATCGATGATCTCCAATAACGAGTGATTATAATCGATTTTAAATGACGTCATTACCTTAATGCACATTGTGATAAAACGTAACTACTTTTCCTAGGTTAACTAATCGCAATGTTATCAGTTCATAAACAAGTGCCCCCACCCTTTCCCCCCCCCCTTCCCGATCCGCCAAAACATCTTCGGAGGGTCCACAGCACTTTTACCACAGCTCCATTCACATGGAGTTTCTGGATGTCTTGTTTCTTTCACAGCATTATTAACGGCGCTGCCTACTTGCGCGTCAGAGGCTCAGAAGCGACGAAGCTATAAAGGTGACCTTGAAGCGTGTACCAAAGGCCGCATCGCCTCAACGAGCCAAGTGATGAATTAGCATGTAAGATTCCCGCTGATACATTTTTACTACGGGACTTTTAGCAGTGATCATACAATATTATTGACAGAAAGTCAGTACCAGAGGTTCACGTGCATCCGATAAGAACATTTTGAAGTACGACAGTTTGAAAATACCGATTTCAGCTACGTTGGAAGGATTCGAAACTGTGATTTTTAGTGAGCAAGATGTCTTAACAACGACATTCCATTCTCGTCTGAAGTGTTTTCTTTTTGTACATTGGAACAACTGGTACATGTATAATAGTTTGGTTCAAAAAACGTATTTCCCTGTACATTACAACGTATTAAAGTGCGTAGTAGGCGGTGCCCTTAGGAACAACACTTACTCCAGAGCCGTATAGCCAGAGTAAGGATAGGAAATTACACGTTAAAAATAAATTATATTCGGCATGGTGCGATATTTCTCGAACCTACACATATGCCACCACTGCCTTTTATGTTCGTCTAGGCGAGGTCTACATTACTATGGAATCTTCTTAGGACGATTTTTAAATACCCTTTAATCTATGAATAAATATTTTCACCAACATAAAACGATCGTAAACATCATTGCAAAAATTTTTCTCAACAACTTTATTCCCGTATTAATATGCTCCTCTTCTCGACACAGAAAATAGTTTCTGTCTGATAGCGACATCATCAAAATTAATTCAGTACCGCCGAATATAATTGAATATGCAAGTCCCTATCCTTGCTCGCACAACGGCTCTCGGTAGGCAGCGACCTTAATAATAAGATTTACTCATGTTTGCAAGTAGCTTACTGCATTGTCACTAAATAGCAACGAGACTTGTTATGATATAGGCGGTTCGTGATAAAGTGAGCACTAAAAAAAACCCTGCGAAAGTTCTATTTACAGCTAATTGGTATCTTTCCGCACGTAACGGCTAATAACGGGTATTGTCTAGTCTCTTTGGAAACGCCACTTGATGTTTGCGCATATAAGAAAAATATTATATATAATATTCGGCAGTAACCTTTATAGTTTGATTAAAAACAGTGTATCGAATGTATGCAATATCAATATGTAGATTTCAGTTGATTTTATTTCAGTATTTTTGTGTCTAAGTAGGAAAATACGCGGAACTATATACAGTAATTCGCTGCCAACCGTACAAGCAGTAAGGCAACTATAGCTCAGCATTATCGCTTTTTTTGTACAGCATCCACACTGCCGATATCCCACAAACGGAAGCTATAATATAGATGTATGCGGATGATACGGCCATAATCAAACAACATACAAACTTACAAGATGCTTTAACAGCAATGCAACACTAACTAAATACGCTAGAAGAATGGCTAATAAAATCCAGAATTAAAACTAACCCGGGTAAATCCACAATCCTTATCATAACAATAAACTCAAAGAAGCGCAAACGGAACTTAGGATCTTTAATCAGATAATACCTTTTGAGGAAACGGCAAAATACCTTGGAATAACCTTAGACAAAAACTCACATGGCGACCACACGTTTAGCAAATATGCGGAGCCGATAAAGGTAAACTATTACAGCTATACCCGCTCCTAAAATCACCTAACATCCCCCGGGACAAAAAGTTGCTTTTGTACAAACAAATAATCCTTCCAGCACTGCTATATGAATGTGAGGGGTGGGGACATGCCGCTAAAACACACATAACAGCTGTACAAACGGTCCAGAACAATTTCCTAAGAGTAATTTCAGATCAGGATAGATACACCTCAAATGCTACCATACACCAGCTGTTATAAGTACGATATATTGCAGACGTAATTAAAGAAAGAAATAACACCTTTTACAATAATTTAACCTATCACGCAAAACCAAATATCAACAACCTCGGCAACTACGACCCCGCAGAGCACAGGAAATTCAGGAAACCGAAACTTTAATAATTAGAGAACCGTCCGCTCCTATGACCGGGATTCCTCAAACACAACTAGCCACGCACTGCACTTCACCGCTACACACTGCACCGTCCACACGTAGATGCATACAACACAGACAAGACATGCACCTAGATTAGGAGCTCTGTCAGGGGCTGGCTGTGTAGGGACGTGAGTAAGGGGTTGGCCCCAGCCTCGTTCGCGAACCAGGCCAAGGGCACAGACTACTTAGATGCCAAGGGCATGCACACCAGTCCATGGCAGGGAGGAGAGGGGCATTGTAAATACGTTAGCTGGTAGGTACAAAATTACAAGGAATAAATTTTAAAAAATGCTAATTAATAAATCCGATATGCATTCTACAAAAACACTACACAACATTGTTTAGTGTATAGTTAAGATTAGAATTATTTGGATTACTTATGGGGGGAAAATTCAGTACATCGTTCTTCGAAGTACATAAATGCACAAAAAATAAAAAAAGTTAAATAATAAAAAAATAAATAACAAAATTAAATTTAAAATAAAAAAATTAAAAGTACATAAAAGTTGAAAAAAATCAAAATAATTATAATAAATTATCTGTTACTTATATAAACTAGGATAAGCTAAGGGCAGGACTGGTAAACTGTACTAACGCACCGACTTGATAGCTCTCTGTTTCAGGTCCAGGCGACTAAACATCGCAACTAATTCTGTTATAAGCGTTTTTCTCCCTCTATGTCTCAAACATCTCCATGCTCTACACAGTGATTGCAGGTACTTCACGCACTGCTACACTACGAGTTTATCTAGCCACTTGACAGCATCCACCTCACTAGTACATAACACGACACTACATCACTCCAGCATAGCTGGAGGGGAGCTTCACTCCCCCGCCGATTACACAAACACGTAATATATTAATTATGGCAACAATCCCCCTCCAGCCGTAAATACGGGTCCGGAGCCCAGCTAAAACAGTCACACGCACCTCGTCGCCGTTCCAATGATTTGCAACTAGTCTGTCGGGGTGCTTTTGATTTTAAAAACTCCCAGCGAGTTATGGAAGCTTCGACTTTCGGTCTCGCGACAGCACGGCCTCCGGGGGCATATAAGGAATCGGCGGCGATTTTTCCCAAACGACACATACCAGGTTTCCACTAGTGGCACAACTAGAGTCGCAAGTATGTTTACATAAGAAAACAATTGCTTCTTTTAGAGTCGTTCAAATACTTCTCAACGCTTTTGTCACGTTTATTGTATTACAGCGAACATGTTGTATAGTTTACTATGTTCAGCATGTACTAAAATTTAGTGAACGAAAAACGAAACTACATATTTATTGTTGTTCGCTACGTGAAAAATATAATAAAAACGTTAATGCTACTATAGCTTGGGTATCAGTCATGAGGATTGCCTATACGTCTGTGGAAAAGGGGTAAGTCACAGTTGAAGATGGAGCAGTACTACTGTCCCGCCACTCACATGTGTCACGAAGATTGCCTATACGCCTGTGGAAAAGGGGCACATCTCAGTTGAAGATGGAGCAGTACTACTGTCCCGCCACTCACATGTGTCACGAAGATTGCCTATACGCCTGTGGAAAAGGG
>PNEQ01090303.1:0-21989 GCA_003012365.1 Medauroidea extradentata
TTGTGAAGACGAAGCTTTATTTGTATAACAGTATTTACTTACGCCCAAGTGTTTATCCAGTCTTTGTTTTCCATGTATAAGTGCCTTTGTAACATTTATTAACCTGTACTAGTGTTTGTTTACAAAATACGGCCGAGTGCCTCGCCAGTGGTGCCAATCCCGTGCACAGACTCTGTAAAAGTGCACTAAACAGCGATCATGGGAAATACGAACGTAAATATAAATTGTACTTGTTTGTTATTACTTAAAATGTGTTTTATAATTATATAAATGTTCTTGTGTTTTAATTATAGTATTTAACGGCAACACGAGTTTTTATTTATGTCAGTCGGGATATTTGTTTACTCAGTTGTGCCAAGAGAGAGAATTTCCCTTGTGCAAGTGTGGCACACCTGTAGATGCAGACAGCCTCGTGCGGCTCGGCCGCCATTTTGCTAACGGTACTTTCAGCCCTTCTGGCCAGTATATAAGGAGGGGCGCTGCGCCCAGCTAGTCAGTCGTCAGAGGTTCGGCCTTCGGGCCGAGCCAACCTGGCACTCCCCCTCAACCTAACCTGCCCTTGCCTCAAGAGGCTGTTTCTTGCAAAGGGAACCCTCTTATCCCTTCGGGCGCTGTTTCTTGCGAAGGGAACGCCCCAATCTCCTCGAGAGGCTGTTTCTTGTGAAGGGAACCCTCTCATCCCGTCGGGTTTCTTGCGAAGGGAACGCCCCAATCTCCTCGAGAGGCTGTTTCTTGTGAAGGGAACCCTCTCATCCCGTCGGGTGTCGTTTCTTGTAAAGGGAACGCCCCACTCTAATCTTGGAGGCTGTTTCTTGTGAAGGGAACCCTCCATACTACCTTATCTCCTGAGGAGGCTGTTTCTTGAAAATGGAACCCTCCGACCTTTACCTACATCCAGGGGCAGCTTTCTTGTAAAGGGAACACCCCAACCCTCCAGTGGCTTCTTGCGAAGGGAGCCCTGGTTCCTGCCCATATCTCAACCTACCACCCTAGCCAGGACGACTTATTCATGTTTATGAGTTGAGACTTAACCTTCCTAGCATGGTAACCTAACCTGTGTGCTCTTCAAGCCACTATGCCTAATACTTCGCATCCATGCTCGTTGCCAGTCTTTAAGTGTTAGCTTACACTCCCCAGTCTCGTATAGTTTATCGAAAGTTAAGGAATGTAGTAAACTTTCCCAGGGATCAGAGAGATCGCCACTTAAATACCAGTAATGACGTACTTATGTTAGTCCAGTATTGTTCAATGTAAAAGAGGTTATGAATATTGTAAACCTCTCGGGATCAAAGAGATGATCGCCACACAGTTTCGGCCACGAGTAAAGCCTTAATTCTTGCCCAGTATTTGAACGGCCCGGAGTGCCATGTAAAGTCTTATGCATCATAATATGTCCTGTGGAACTAGTATTGTATTTCCAAGTTGTCGTATCATTATTATTGTCCTATCCTATTGTTGTATTTCATATTGAGATCCCAGTGTTGTAATGTATGTCCTCAAATTGTGACTGACACAAACCCATGTTGTAAACCATGTAGGTACTCTAGAAGTGTTAAATCCATTATGCTGTGACAAGTGCTGTAACTTATGTTTGTGAATATAAACACCCTATGAAAATTAATTACAGCAGAACCCTGTTATAACGTTTTTCAAGGGACCTGTAAAAAAAGTGTTATATGCAGGAAAATGTTATAAGCAGGAATCAATATTTTTACATCAACAAATGGATACCACATGAAAATAACTCAAAATGTGATAGTTTATGAACAGCAGATAAGCCTATAATGAGAATAAATGAGACTGTAGTTACTGTGCTATCAGAAACATGATGAATACATACATTGTTTGTATAATATAGGCTTTTCCACTTGTCTTCTGTAGGTTTATGATCGTCATCTTTAGGATCACAGTCTTAAATATCACTGTAATGTACACTTAAGATACTTTCCCAGACATTAATTTGTTTTTTTACAGATATTTGTAGTCTACAGCTTAGTTATATTATTAAAAATAATACGGATAATAAATATTTTACCCGAGTTTTGGTTAATGTCTGAGAAAAAAGTGACGTTATATGCAGGAAATGAAAATATCAGTGTTGTTATAAGCAGGAAATTAAAGCATTATGCTTTATGGAAAAATGGTGGGACCAATGAAAAGTGATGTTATATGCAGGAAAGTGTTATATCCAGAAATGTTATAACAGGGTTCTACTGTACCTTGTTTTCTCCTTTCATGAGATTAACCTGTGTACCAACCCTTGATATCAAATACAAGGCGAGTGATATCTGCCTTGCCCTATGTTATGTAAAGATGACACCCTGCGCTAGCAAGTAGAGTTTGTTCTTGTTGGCTCACCCAGTAGTCACTCGCTGGGTCGAGGATAACTCTATTACTAACTACTCTAGAAGACCACCCCAGTATCTCATGCTCTTTACCTCAAAGGTCTTCTAGATCCACACACTGCTCGCATTCAGCAATCTTACTTGCAACCCAGAACGTCTAGCGCAAGGGACACGCGTCAACTGCACAGTTTGAGAGCCAGCTGAGTGTGTTTGTGCAAAAAGTACTTGCGAAAGAGGAAAAAACTTGCTTATTACAAGGCAACAGCTGTGAAAAGGAATGGGAGCACAACTGTCAAAAAATGGAATTCTTACATGACAAAGGACTATAAAAGCTGAAGTCATAATTTATAATCTCTAGTACGATGTTTTAGCCATGTGACTGACTTTTTTTCCAGAATGAGGAGCCAGTAAGGGTGCCGTCTACCCACGCGTGAGAGGCTCAAAAGCGACGGAGCTGTTAGGGCAACCTTGAAGCGTGTATCACATGTCACGTCGCCTCAACGAGCCAAGCGCTGAACTAGCGTGCAAGGTTCCCGCTGAACCGTTTTTACTATGGGAATTTCAGCGACAACATTACCATTTTATCTTACGAGACGAAAGGAAAAAGAGTCGCTCTACAGGTCTATAATATTCAGAATATCGTGAAAATTATAACTCTTACATAAAAATAAGTGTCAAAAGTCCCAGTTCAGTTCGGTCACTTTCACACTCAAAAAAATACTTCTTAAGAACGATAACAGTTAATGGCAAAATTATAGACCTGTACTATGATCCTTAAATGCTTTTCGTAGCCTAACCACGTGACAACATGTTGAATGGTTTTCGAATGAAATCAAGATTGTTAAAGGTCTGCGCGCCTCTTCATGATTCTAGTAGACAGCGCCCTTAATACACATGTTGAGTCACAGTTTAAATTGTTAAGAGAACTTTTCTTGGCTGAACTTGCTAATAAAATTTCCTCTAAACATTAAAATGTGACTGCTATGAAGGTTTGCTCAGTTCAGAAGATTTATTTCCTGATATTGAATGGTGTTTAGCGATGACATATCTAAAATTTTGCTGGCTGTAACAAAAAGATAAAATAGTTTATTGTTTTCTAGCTTACAAGCATTATGCTTAGTGTCAAACATATAATGCAAAACTCTTTTCTGTCTTCCCCATTGCTCAAAAGTTTTTCCTGCTTCCATCCAAGAAAAGGGTTTCTACAAGCAGCTGCCACAACATTGTTGTAATTGAACGAGTAATGCCATGGGAGGTGTCTACAGACTTACTTATTGTTGGATGAGTGGAAATGGTTGCAACTTGAGCACAATGAAGAGGGATCGCATAATAAGCATGTTGATTTGTACTGGCTACAGTTTATGGAAAAACGAGACTTCAATGGCAGCTGTAAATACTCAGTAGTGACAATAGTGGTAAAAAACTGTACTGTCATTGTTACATGGAAATGCAGGTGCTGAAGGATATTCTTGTATTCATTAAGAACCCTAACACCTGCCAGGTCTGCAATGTCAGAAACCACATTGAATGCTCTGATGACTGTCAAAAGCACTTTGTTAGCATATGAAAACAAGGCATACTTAATTCCATCAGCAAAGAACTTCTGGACATGGGACATGTAGCACATAAGAGCTACAATGCTTACAGTGAACACTCGATAACTCGGACCTCGATGTCCCGGACTTCGGATAACTCGGACAGAATTTTTAAAAAAATTTTTAATAATTTTTAATTAATTATTTTTTGGTTGAAAGACATAAAAGGATTTAAATTCATTACATTATATTTTAGAGCAGTATTAAACTTTATAACATAGTTGTCCATCACTACTTAGCCTTTAATAATCCCATAGTAAATATCTGGCAAGTTCCGTGTGGTAAAATGTTGCTAGCGAGGCGCGCGAATAAAGATGCAACGCAGCAGGCCGACCTCTCACTTCTTTATCTTTCCTCCCTTTTCGCCGCGCGAGCCCGGCACGCACGTGTGTCGTAAACAATTTCAGTATGGTGCTTGTGAAATGACTGTAACTACGGGTTACAGTGACACATAAACGGAAAATTATTTTGTTCTGGTATGTGCAATGAATTCAGGGCTGCATAACAAATTGTTCCGGACATTAAAGAAAAATTAAAAATCATTGCTTCGCATTGCGACGTAGAAAAATTGGTGAGAGGGTTTTACACCCTTTTAACAACAATGTTTTCAAGAGCCGATGTGGGTGGTGAAAGAACAACACAACATCCAAGCCTAAGCCGAACACGATGAGTCACGCTCGCTGGTTGATGATGCTCTGTTGATAACGTAACGTCGTCTGGAGAGTTGAAACGTTTTAAACGTGAATCAGATTTGTTTATAAACTACTTCACGGGAAATAATAGCGGACATGTAATGGACCCTAAAATGTAAACATCTTATGCAGAATAATTTTAAACAATTTTCATTGAGTGACGCACATGAATGGATTAACAAGATTTTGTAGTCTTAATTTTTCCCAGATTACTATACACCAACAAAATCTTTTTTCTTTATTTGAGAAGAAATGGTAACTTTATGAACGAGTAAATATAGAAAAAAATGTACATTTGTTACATTCTACCCCAAAAAAATTTAGAAGGTAATTTTTTGAAAACCCCTTATAATGGCCGCACCCCATTTTTTGGGCCTAAAATTATGTCAAAAATATGCGGCGATTACGCGAGTAAATACTGTAACTCTGTAGGACATGATTTAAGTTTTATTGCTTTATAATATGACAATTTGTGTACGAATACAGCTGTAAATTATTTGTTCTATGATGCAATTTACATGAATAAAATTAAATTTTAAAATAAGTAGTGTTAAAATGTGTTCACATATGTACAGTGACCCAGAATGATTGTTAATTACAGTACCGTTATTATTCGTGTATACGAGGAAAATTATTTTTGTACCTTTGTAACTTTGTAGGAGGGTAAAGTAACTATCAGGCTAGCAGTTGGCTGCTGCCTCTACGCTGTGACATATGGACGTAAGGTATTTTTCAATGTAAACATCTTGTGTGTGATGCGTGTGGTCACGTGCGGTGTTTGTTTTGCATGAGACTGTACCCGTTGACCTTGACTACTTCCGCTCGCAACCTCCCTAGCTTATCTCCAACGATCATTTCTTATCTCTCTCACACATGCACACACATTGACTGTCGCCAGCCAGACGAAAACTTTTATGTGATAGAAGGGTGCCTTCGTGCCAGCTTCAAGCACAGAGATAAAAAAAGGATCAGCCAGAAGTAGCAGCATAAAAAAATAAATAAAGATCTGACTGTCCACATTGTTTGACATTCTTTTATAGTCCTCCACGTTATAGTAAATTTTCCCACTGCATGGTGGCCCTCCTGTAACTTGATACGATAATTACGTACAAAACAGTATTTATTGCTGCCTCTTTAGCTTGTAGACATGATAGCGTACTGATTTCTTCACGTTTCTTGTGATTAATGACCGATTACCCCACCTCCCCGGACACCCCTCGATAACACGGACAAATCGTAACTCGGACAGCTTCTTCTCCCTTTTAGTCCGAGTTATCGAGGGTTCACTGTACTTGGAAGAAAGACAAAGACAGGAAGAAGAAAAGTAATGAGAAAGAGAGAAGGGTAGCCAAAGAAGAAAATAGAAAGAAGCTGGATGTGAAGGGAAAATATATCACCAAAGATGAAGAAGCACTCATAAAAATGTGAAAAGAACAAATGACACTCTTGACAAAGCTTCAAAGCTGTCAACTGAAGCTAATGAAAGATTGAAAAAAAGGCGCTGTTAAACAAAGCTCTAAATGCAGCTGCATTAGCACAAGCTATGTATGATAGACCAAGAAGCTAAGAGGCAAAGACAGGCAGTTAATAAATATGTAGACAATTCAGTAGAAAGAATGAAATCAAAGTTGATTATGTATTATTGTTGTAAAACATTAGCTGTAATGAGTAATTTCAAATTACACTTTTTTTTGTGTACTGTTTTACCAAGTTTTTATATTTTGTATAGTTAGTATTTTGTTTTAAATTGTGTTAGTATTGTAAAACTTAAAACTATTGTATTTATATGATCTGTGTGTTGACTGTCTTGAAGTTGTAAATAAAATAATAATATGGTTTTGTTTAAGTACAAAGAAGAAAGGCATGAGTGGTTGGGGTCGATCTTTCGTCTTTTCTATTTCGTTGGCTTACTTCTAGAACCTCGTAAGTCCAGATTTACCAAATTTTGTATTCCAGGTGAATTTGGTGCTAATTTTCGTGGCGCTTATAGCGTTAAAATCTGCTAAGTGTACTATGCGTTAGCTTTCTTCTATGCTCAAATTAAAAAAAAATCTTACCTATGGTGTAGCATGACTACGAAGATTCTCTTTTCGCTCTCCTGTAAAATTTGCTGAAATGGACTTAACGAGGTTTTAGAAGTAAGCCAACGATTTTCTTTGTAACACACTTTCCTTTCAAACATTATTTTCTGTTTTAAAAATAGTAAAGCTGCTTGAGTCACTAAAAGTCACTTTTTTTTTTTATAAAAAAGTAACTATATTCTTTTTTAAAGCATTTGCCATTTAACCTGTTACAAGCCCTGTTTTTGGGCTCAAGGCAGTCATCTGCCTGCAGCACAGTTTGTTTAAAGTAGCAATTTTTTAAACTGAAACTATGGTGCATGTTCATGTGTAGTTACTGCATAAAAAAAAGTAAACTGTAATTTCAGATATTCATATAGTGCTTTGTCAAAAATGAGCATGCATACTGTAAATACTGTTTGACTTAAACATACCTAAAATATCTTTTACGAATACACGGAGCTGTATGTCAAAATGTACAAATTGGGTACATGTGAAACTAGTATGATGTAGTGTGGTGGGGCTCCTTTACGTCTACGTTGTTATTTATATAAATAGTTGTTAGAGGTTATGTCCCTGTTCGGGCGCCAGAATGTAACGGGTCTGCTTCTACGTCTCTTGTTGTTGTTGCGGAGACGTAACTCTCCTCCGTTGCTATTATTGCAAGTAGTTAGCAGAAAAAAAAAATGGCAAAAACCAGCGAGCTGATGTAGAGGCGGTACCTATTATATTGATGCCCGGATAGCAGTGAGGTTAATCAGCCACAGATGAATAAATAAATAAAAATCATAATATCTGCATTTTTTTTTCTTTTATTTAATCTTTCTTTTGACGCACTTTAACAGACAAAGGCAATTCACATTGCGAGTGCTCGCCCAGAGTTAGATGAGGTGACTTTTTCTTATCTACGTATTAGGCATTTCCGCCTGCCCTCTGTGTGAGTAGTAGTACTTGACCCGGCACTTTGTCTACCTTAATCACCAGCTATATGGTTATGAATATCTACTGGTTGTTTACTACTAAATTAAAAGGCAGCATGCCAACAAAGAAAGAAAATAAAGCTAAGTTCGACTAACGAATCCGCACTCTAGGCTTCACAGCCCCTCTGCCCCGTCTAACACGTCCTCTCCCTGCCGCCATGACGCCCCAACTAAACACTCAGCCGGCCATCTCCTGGCGACCGTCCCTTAGCTCCGATGTACGATGACTACTGACCGATTACAAACTCAGACCAAACTTAGCCGGCCATCTCCCGGTGACCGGTCACGAGCTCCGATGAAACACAACTAACCGATGAAAAACACAAACAAGAAAACTTAGCCAGCCATCTCCCTGCAACCGGTCACGAGCTCCGATGAAACTCAACTAACCGATGCTGGGCGAACATCCGGACTTACTCGTCCGAGCGGCGGAGGGATACATCAAGATCCAACTTGCCTAAAAAGCTGGTTAATTGACGTTTATAACCTAAAAATTGTACGTAACATAGATACTGATAAATTTACAAAGCATTTTATTTCGTAATACTAGCCAAATATTCATTAGTTTATTAATTGGGGATGTGCAGCATCATCAATCTGCCGCGGATCGACACTACCACCCACGTCGATTGAGCAACGCCCTGCAGAGCTCATTGCATTCCAGCACGTCCCTGTACGTGCCTCCAAGCGAGTGAACTCTGAAATGCCTGCCAGATAAATCCATCCAAGCACAGGCTAGCTCAGAGCTTATTTGAAATTTTAAAAGCCAGCACTTCTCTGTACGTGCTTCCAAGCAAGAGAACTATGACTAGCCTGCCACATAAATCCCATACCAGGAGAAGCAAGCTAAGAGGCTACTTGAAATTTAAAAAATCCAAAGAAGGCAAAATATAAGAAAAGTTTACTTAGAAAAGTTGCTAGAAATTAAATTAGCTTTATAATGAGTCCAAACACGATATGAATCTGATAAAATTTACACGTAAAATTTAATACTTTACTCTTGCTTTAAAGTTAAATTTAAAATTAAAAAGAAAATTTTAATGTAAATTTTTCTGCTCACATCCCCAATTAAAAGGTTGGATCCCGCCGTATACATCCTTATCCCTGGTTAAGTTGGCCTACTTAATTTGTTATAAACAACAAAGAAAAAAATATTAATTAAGACAAAAAAATTGAAATTACTGTATGATAAGAGGCCAAGTAAGTGCTACGTGCCAGTGCACGTCACAATAGCCTTGCAGTGGTCTTTGCTACAAGGTCACGTTCACTAAGAAGCTAGATTACATCTGAAATTCATGAAATTCCTAACTCATGACTTAAACCAATCCATACCAGTTCATTGACTTTCACATATAGGCAGGACTACTTTACATACGCCAACTGGAATCGCTCGTGGTGCTTCATTTATTGTCACTCGTCAATTTTTTTTAACACCATATAAACAGTGAAGATTAATAAGAACTCAGCCAATGCTACCTGCTTATACTCAATTTGCAATATGTGGATTAGCCACTCTCTTCAATTGTAAATTGTTGGCAACTGCAAATAAGTATGATTACAAGTATTTAGCACGTGTTTATGCAAAACATATTTTTCAGCGAGTCAAGTTGTGAATGTAATTTTTTATTTCACAGTTAGCAAACTTCACAGATACAAAAAATATGTTAACACATTAACTAACTCGTTTTTGACATCAGTATTGGTATTTAATTTTGAACATGTATTAAAGTAAAAGAATAATACTTTCAAGGGGAATTGACAATCAAATGTAACCAAACATTAAATTACTTTAGATGACTACTGTAATTAAAATACAAACTCAGTTGTGTCATATATAAGTAATGCTTGTTTAAGTTTTACTTAGTTAAGTAGACGTTTATGAATTCATTGCTGAAGTAAGTATTGCTTAGACAAAACGCATTACTTCATGAAGTACGTACTACTTATTTGCCAAACAAGCCATCGACTATGAATTTCAACCTTAGAGAAGATTAAAATTTCTCAGTGTTAAATCATTTAATCATTATTTTAGTTGTTGTTTATTGACAGTCATGTTGAGTGCATGTGATTGATGGTTGTTGCAGGAGTTGATAGTTGAGCAGATAACCGAAGCACCATTCCATATTACTGTGATACACAACCTTCAGAAGGCCAAGCTGTACAAGAAGGCAGATGTAAGTAGAAATACCCCACACTTGCTACTTGTATTGCATGATGTATGAGAGTGGCAGGACATTTATGTAGAGATTGAAAAATGTATGCCTGTTATGCACAGTAAAACCCATGTAAAAAGTGAAAACCTTTAAAAACATCAGTTCTACACAGATAGTTAGCATTTATTTATATTATACTAGCTGTCCCGTTGCGGCTTCACCCGCGTGTACTATAGAAAAGAGTAACTAACTTTTAGTTACGTGTTAATTGATGGTACTTTTTTTAATTCATCTTTATTTGTCTATAAAACAGCTGCCCGGCTGCGGCTTCCACCGCAAAACAGCTGCCCGGCATTTAACAGCTAGCATACTCAATAACAGTGTAAAGAGAGCGCGCAATACGCTTGTATGATGTCATGTAATTCCCATCGCAATGTCTTGCATGGGATACGAACCTGTAACCCCATCCCTCCCACACCCCAAACTTTATACAATACCTGAGTGAATGCTTAAGGCCTCGATCACAGGAACATACCTACATTGTTTAAACAACAAAGCAATAAAGCTCAAATTGACTCTACTGTTTTTAGGGTTTTTTTTTTTCCGGCAATTATTGGAATTTTTCTCGCCGTAAAAACCATCTTTGAACTTCAATTAACATTTAAAAAAAAGAATTGGCCAAATTGGTCCAGGCGTTGTTGAGTTATGCACTTACCAACACATTTTGCGATTCATTTTTATATTATAAGATTCTAAGTACGAGAGTTACTTTTCCACTTGTCTTCTGTGGGTATAGGCTGTCTCATGTAACTTTTCCATATGTTGACATTTCTGTTCTGAAAAATGTGCCTGGTAGTTCCACTGACTGGAGCTCTAAATCTATCTGGCTTCCTGGAAAAGCACCGTCTCCACAGTCCTGTTTACAGACACGCTTCTCAGAAGAGAACTGTCAAAATATAGAATTCTTACATTAGACTGACTATACATGATCGTCTTTAGTATCACCAGCCCTAATGTTACTGCAAGGCACACGTATGATACTCTACCTAACATACATTGTTTTCTGTACCTTTCTTTAGACTACTAGAACGCCAATTCTGCAAACACAAATTGTTTCCCTTAATGTATTCATACAAACTAGTTACAGTAGAATCCCGTCATAGCGAACGAGTTACAGTAGAATCCCGTCATAGCGAACGAGTTACAGTAGAATCCCGTCATAGCGAACACGGAAATAGCGAAAACACGGTTATACCGTTCAAAAAATCTCAAAAAAATTCCATGAAAAATGTGAATTTTAAGAGTAGAATCATGTATGGTGAGTCGTGTGAAGCAGGCTTGCAGCGAGATTCGTGACCACATAAAGCAGGCTAGCAGCGATGTACGTGACCTAGTGAAGTGAGTAGGTATTTGTTATCTTGACAGTCGGATGTATAGATTACCTCCACCCCTCGGACCACCGCCCCTCCCCCCTCTCGCATGCCAACCTGCTGCCGCTGGCACTGTCACAGGAGTCATGCTTCTGCCTGGAAATCTCGCTTCCCTCCCCAAAGTGCGCGGTGTTCTAAAAATGGAATTGTTCTCTTTATTTCCCCCACCCTTTTTCAACCCAGGTCGATTGGCTACGTATCTGTAGTTAATCATTGTGCTTTCAGCTGTGTGTAATTTTCGCATACAGATTGCTTTTCTGATTTTATTTACTGATTACGATGTTGGATTACGATTTTGGATTTTGATATACGTACAGGCGAACCCCGCAACTACAACATCGGCTACTACGACAACGCAACTTCAACTGTATTCTCAATCCCCGCCAAAAAAAAAATATATTTTTTTAATAATTTTAAGGAGCTCCTCTGCTCAGCTCAAATGACGACACGGCTACTTGGAACAAGAACTGCATGTTCTGACTGAATAACGGCGGACATGTGCTGTTTCTTCACTACGAATAATTGCTGCCGGCTGTGCTATACCCGAGTCACACACACACCACGCATATAGAAGAAATGCCTCTGGGAGATACGATAGCGCTGTGTCTTACCCTCACACACGCACCCACACAACTACTCGTGCTTATCTTTGCTTAGTGTAAAACAATGGAGGAGGCCACTAGGCTATCAGTATGTACAAAAGACAGAAGCACAAGTTACTCACGTTTTAGTACTTGACAGATACACGCACAAATAGGACGACACATAATCGCGGAAGCGCGTATCGCGACGTTTTGCTACTTAGAGCAGCTTCCTCGGGCGAAGAGACATGGCTGACTGCTGTGTGGTTGCGAATGCACCAATGCTGATGCAATTAGAGGCCAGTGGTTGAACAGTTTTAGGGGTCAGAATCTGCTAAATTGGGCTATAGCGAAGACACGGCTATAGCAAAGTTCGAACCCAGAACCGTAAAATTTTGCTATAACAAGACTCTACTGTATTCATACAGAGAAGGCCAAATTTGTCAGTTTGATTCTCTCCTGCCCCTTTTTTCTGTCCAATAATTCAAAATTTGATTAATTTGTAATTCTAAGCTTTTTTTCTTGCCAAAAATGTTCAAGTCCTAGTAATTCCAAGTCATTTTGATATAGAAGTCAGTAATGTTTGCGAAATTAATGAATAAAGTTGTGCCGTGTGGAGTCGTACAGCCCTGGCTTTGTTTCTGTTACTGCGTCTGCCCTTGTCGCGCCGTCCTTGAGGCTTCCTTGCTGTCTGCTTGTGCACGGCGCTTGAGTTGGAATGTGTGTGTGTGTTGCGCGCAAAGAGAGAGGAAGAGAAGGATGGAAGGCAGGAATGGCACAGCTTGTGACAGCCTGTGGCTGTGTTGTGTCGTATGACATCCATACAAGTTTTGTGGAAACGGAACTCATGACAAAATCCTTCACATGATTTTGTGCTTTCCTCCACCACTTTGAGATAGATGCAGGTACGAAAAGACACTTGTGCATGTGCCACAAATCTTTTCGGCCGGGGAGAAGTGGAGTGGAAATGAGAAAGGGAGAGAGGGAAGGAGGACGAGGAAGAAGGCAGCTGGTGAGACTGCATCAATTCCCTTGTTTTCCCCCCCTCCCACAATCACTTAGGTACTTCTGGTTTATTTTTAGAACTTCTCCACTTCCCTTCCCTCCGCCTAGCTAGCCACATACCAAGCCGATGCCAGAGTTGTGTTACCCTGCAAGTGCCTTTTTGTTCCCTTCCACCTCCCTCCCTCCCAATACACTCTCAGGCATTAGACACCAGTCGGTTGTAGGAGGATACGGCCAGCAGAATGGCAGGCAAAAAAAAAGCTCATGTTTGTTTCCTGTGTCCCACTGTCGTCTAACTGGCAGCTCTTGGGAGGAGAGAACAGATAGCAGTCAAAAGTCGCAGTGTCTGCTGCCTTCCATTTTACGTTGCAACATTGTGTACACTGTGCTGATGCCATACAACCGCCTGGCCGGTTACACTGTCTGCCGCCGTGAATCACTCAACAACGTATCAATTAAAATAATATTTAAGAGTGCGTGGTACGTAATTCAACGCTTAAAGCATTAATCTATAACTGTAGGTTTCTTGAAGCCAATTTGTGAAAAGTAAACAGTAGCAATTCTGGACAATAGTTTCAGCCAACGTTTTAAACAAAATAGTTTCCAGTGTTACGAACTTCTGAGGCACAATCTCCGAGGCTGGAATCTCATACATTTAACTGCAGCGCAAGAGATCATGCGTAACGAATTAGTAATTGTGGATAAATATTTACTCATAAAGTTAGCAAATACCATTATCTAGAATTGTGATTTAGTATTTTATCCATATTGGCTATGAAAAAAGCGTAGAAATCAATTGATGTTTTCAGAGTTTATTTATCCACCACGCACTCTTAACTGACACGTCATCTGAGCATCATATTCGTGACATAGGCACTTTTACCTCACTGCGAAGCGATCAATACAACTAGAGTACATGCCTAGATCCTATGTCTCGCCAGCACATTACTCTCTGAGGAGAAAACGAGGATCTGGATACTGTGTGCCTAGATAATTTGTCTCACTAGCACAAAACTCTCAGGCGGATAAAACGAGGATCTAGGTACCATACCACACTTTCATTTGTCTAGTGTTGGCTAGCTGGCGACAACAGCGCACAGGAATGCTTTGCAAGCAGCTGCTGCAGCCCGGCTTGCCAAGTGGTGTGCGGCTGGCCTCAGACCAGCGTTGCCAAGTAGTGCACTGTGGCCAGCAGCTGATGATGTCGCCGGCCACGGGTTACCGCCACGGCTGTCGTGTATTTCCGTGACTCTTAGGCGCTCGAGGGGCACTAGTGCCCTATGTTATTAGTTTATGTGTCTCTTCTGATATTTATATAATTGCAGTAAATTCGTAAATAATATTTAAGCTAAATATTTATGTTCCTGGCAAAGGATAATAATATTTTTCTGTTAGGAATTTCAAAATTAATCATTTATTATTTTTCGAGATTTTGTACCTTCAGAACTGTGACTCGTCCTATGTGCGGGGTCGTGCGTGCGAATGCCGGGAAGTAGCGCTGCGAGCAGTGATTCACCCCAGTCTATGAAGCAGCGAGTAAGAGGGTGGACGTGTCGTCCGTGAGCATGGCGTGATATGGGAAATCATGGTGACCTTTGTGTTCATCTGCGTGAGCATTGTTTTAAGTACTAGTTTCCTTTCGTTAATTCCTTGGCACTAACGGCTCACTGGTGAAAACTGCACTAGGACTACTCTATAAGATTGACAGAATTGGTTAGTGAAGAGAAAGGTAGCCATAGCCATGTGTTGGGTGCGAGGCTTACAAGTCGTCGCAATTGTCTCATTGTGAAAGATGTTGAGATTTTTCTGTGACTAACGAGTTATCTTATCATGCTTGTGCTGCCAGCGAACCTACCCGTTAGTAATGCGTAGCATTGTTTGCGTCCACCGGAGGTAGCCACTTGGTCTAAGAAAGAGAATTCTGTATATGTTTGCCGTATGGAGTGAGTAATTAAGAAGAACAAAGAACTCCTTAGTTTCAGAACTCAGTTTCTGTTTTTTAGTTGGTCTTACGACTTACAGTGACTTACAACCTTAATTTTAAAATTTTAAATAATCAAAAAATTAGGTAATAAGCATTTTTGTTACGGTTCATTTTGTGGTGAAAAAAACACCTTAGTGGTTGCCTATGGTCCAAGGGAATGCCCACCTTCAAAAATTCACGTCTCTAGGTCTAGCGGTTTGGGCTGTGCGTTGATGAGTGAGCGAGTGGGGCACTTAGTTTTATGTTTGTAGATTAAGTATGCAGTGTCAATGTAAATTATACAAAGTGAGTTAAAGGACATTAAAAAAATTTTTCTTTCGTGTAAGATATGCCATTGTGTCAAAAACTGTACGGAGATATGTGAAAATGGTTATGGAGTTTCAAAGTATTCTTCTAGTCAGTATGTTGTATAGTGTACCATGTTTTATGTAAGATAGGTATGAATTTTAGGAGGTTTAATAACATGTGTTATATTTGTTGGTATATTCATGCTACCAACTAAGTTACTAAGTCAGCAGAAGAATGAGTGTTTCCCAAAAGGTTTATCTTAAGAATTTAATAAAACGTAAAATATATATTATTTGTATAACATAAGGAAAATTATACTATTAAAGCATGTGTAACTGAAAAATTAGAAAATATTTTGTGAGGCTGAAATTTGTTATAACGAATCAAATTGCTATGAAAATAAAAAAAACTTAATTCATTATTACTTTGCTGATTGCATCATATAGTGCCGTGGTTGGCGCAGTGGCTAGAGCAGTGACCTCCCACCAAAGCGATCCGGATTCGTTTCCTAGCGAGAATCGTGCCATGTAATGCGCTGGTCGGCTGAATTTTTCGGGGATGTTCCAGATCCCCTCCCAAATACGATGCTACTCTATTCTCATATCATGCCACCCTTCACCAATGCTAAAGGCCTAAATGTTAAGTGCTGACTAAGATATCGTCATACAGAGGAAATGATGTTACCGTAAGCTGAGTGATAACTGGTGGTTGTTTAAACCAATTAAATCACTAAGAAAACACAAATTTTTAAAAATATACTTTACAGCCTTCTAAGTGTATAGAAAGGCGACTGGCACACAATTTGTTTGTAAGATTATTATCGCCAGTCAAAAGTTAAATTTTCCGTTAAAAGTCAAAATTTGCTGAAATATTGATTTTTGGAGGCTGTTGATTGACGGTTGATCATCTTATAGGTGGTTCGGGATAAACTGAGCACTTTGCTAAAGTTATATTTTCAGCTAATTCGTATCTTTCCGTGGGTAACACGAACGCCAGGAAATATCTAACCTCTCTGGACACGTCACTTGATGTTTGCGCATGTAAGATAAATTGTGCAGTCAGTATAAATAGATACAGTTTAATAAAAAGGAGTTTATTAATTATATATAATACAATTAAGTTGGTTTAGGTTGATTTTATTTATGTATTGTTGTATTTGAACAGGAAAACATACAGAACTATATTGCGTAATTTCACTGTCAACCATAGAAGCAGTAAGGCAACTATAGTTAGTGTAGAATTAAATACAGTAAGACTAGTTATATTTTTCTAAGGTTAAATTTTTAGTGCTTACTTTATCCCGAACGACCTATATAAACAGACGGATGGACGAAGAGGTGGATGGCTGTGATGGCTTATATCTCTACCTTTAACTTTATATGCCTTTTAAGTAAGGATATGCCATTTTTAGTTTTTTTGTTTAATTTCGTGTTGTTTGTGTCTGTGCCAGAGTTTTAGTATCTGAGATTACAAGGTGTGGGGACCCGGGGTGTGACGTCTGGACTAGTAGGATCTGTTTTTTTTTTTTTTTTTTTTTTTACAAAGTTAAAGTAACTACCATTTGTACTTTGAATTACTTGCCAGGAAGCAAAATTTTAAAGTGATCACAGTACAACAAATAGCTCCTGTAACACAATCTTGTAGTATTGAATAATACTTAATTGCAAATAAGCTTTGTGGACATTTTTTCCTTGAAGAGTTAAATCACATTATATTATAATTAATATCCTAGTATTTTGGTGATGGATATATGTAGTAAGATAGAAGATTTCAAAATGAATTCAGTTCACTTTTCGTAGAATTTCTGGTGAGGAAAGATATTTACCCTATTTTTATTTTCATAGTATACACAGATTCTTGATAATTACACAAAGCTGGCATCACAAACAGCACCGAATGCTGTTGAACAATTTATGTACACCAAGAATGTTGTCAAAATTAAAATATAATATGTATTTTGTTTATGCATCATGTATGGCCATATAATTGCTTAAATTTCAGTGTGTAATGTTATTAATTTTTGTGGACCAGGCTTCCAGATTGTAAAACTTTTAGCTTTATTTAGAAAAAAAACACAGACAAGTTGAATATTAAGCATCACTAAGTACGAAAAATGCTTAAATAACACAATTTAACACCTGGAAACTCCCAGATCCCCCTTATTGTATTAAAGGGATAGGGTGTTCTAAGATGTACACACCCTCCCCCCCCCCTCCCCAAATTCCAAAACGTTCCTACGTCACTGGTCACAGTGTTCAACAAAATCAGGAAATTTTTCTTCCTTAGATCTTATGTTGCTAACAGTTTCTACACCAATGCTATACAATTACTAGCAAGCTTTTTCTCCACCTCTCCTTTTTCTAATCTGTTTAGTTGTCAGGACCACCTTTTTACATTTACATGCCATTTAATCTGTAGTGTTGTAAAGTTGGCTGCCGCCACTAGCACCGTAGCTGTGAATGTGATCCGATGCAGTGGTTAAATGTTGCACATGTACTCTTCTATTGCTCAGATGACTTTCTCACATGTGATTATCTACTGTATTTCACTAGTCACTGCAAACCTTATAATTTATGTACAGAAAAGTGCCTTATAAGTCTTGTTGTATTTTAGTTTCATAATAACTGCAGGTACTTCCCAAGTCAACATGCATTTATTACAGTCCTTCATCTTACAACTGTCACTACTTTCTTTGCGGCCACTGATGCCAACTGTCTAGTTTACATTATACCAACCTAACCTTGCATTACCTTTTTCCCTTTTAATGGTGACAATCTACACAAACTGATTTATTTTTAATCTCACGTATTGACGTTTCATCTGTTATTACTGACACTTGATTATTGCCACCATCACTGTCAACTCTTCTATCTACTACCAATACTACTACCACTATTATTAAAACTTTACTACTGTCACTAACATTGTCGAATCCCTTGAAATCTTCTACTTCGTTTGATATATTTTCATCACTAGTGCTGTAGTTGAACTGTTCATTTAT
Organism: Medauroidea extradentata; assembly: GCA_003012365.1. Classification (NCBI taxonomy): domain Eukaryota; kingdom Metazoa; phylum Arthropoda; class Insecta; order Phasmatodea; family Phasmatidae; genus Medauroidea; species Medauroidea extradentata. The sequence continues at coordinate 18,115 of PNEQ01090303.1, forward strand.
GTACTTCTGTTGCAACAGCATCCTTCCCGTCATTCTGACTTAACTCAAGATCACTGTAGTCCATCGTTGGATCTTATGATACACTCCTCAAGTTTATTATATTCACAGTGTTTTCACTACTGTAAGAAACTGATAAAATTTCTCGCCCTCTTCCCACCTTCTTTCCGAGAATTTGAATCTTTCATACGTTGTATTCTTCTTTGGAGAGCAGCATCTCTTGAAAGCTTCTGCAACATCATTTAGATTTTTGTCATTTTTTTCCCTTGGACCCATCAAACTTGAATAGTTCGCAGTGCTTCGTCAGCAACAAGACTTACAGGATGGCACATTTAACCTCATCTTCAGCTTTATTTTGCCCCGCCGCCATGTACAAATGGAACTTTTGGTAAATCATTTCCCAATTGGATGCCACATTTGGGCCGTCGGATGTCCTCCGGTCCCAGTGGTGGAATTAATGCCAACAAAACCACCATTGCCTGACAAACGGTAATCTCTAAAAACACTAAATAACTTGACGGCTCTCACACACATAATCAATGAATGCCCGATTCGCTGTTTCTTATGTTCAGTTTGTTTTAGTTTCCATTTGACTGTGCCATGTTATATGTTAATTTAATAATAACTACGTCCAAGTCAACATGCGTTTATTGCACTCCTTAATCTTTACAACTGCCACTGCTTTTGTTGTGGCCACTGCCACCAACTGTGTAGTTTACATTATACCAACCTAACCTTATATTAAGTCTAATAAAATTTACTGTAAAATATTTTTAATAGCTTGTATGAGATAAATACACTTACGGCCAGGTTCTTCAGTTCTGCCATTTTTGCGATGGCTATTTAATTTAAGTTTTAACAAGAGCAGATATTACAAATCTGTGTACTGGTTTTGTTCTAAATGTTTTTTTTTTTTTGCAGTTATAGGTAATTCTTCAAGACAAAGAATTGTAAGGTTTTGATTAATAAATCAATCAACAAAATATTTAGTAGTGTTTAGTGTTTTAAAAAAAATTCTAGCAACATGATGAAAACTATTTTAAACAAAACTGCCAAACAGATTTTTGATATCTGCTTTCACTTAGGCTTAAAATATAATTTTCCCGAAAACATTAGCATGGTCTTAAAATCTACATCATAAAACAAAGAACTAGTAAGTCATGTAACACTTTACTTATGTCAACAGCCCTCTCGTCTGTATCAAAATGTAGCAAAACTTCCATTTTGGAGCTGTTTTATTATTTTATAATACAAACTAAATTTGAATGCAAATTGGGCCGTTTGGAGGCCATCTCGTAAAGTAAAAATCATAAATAGCAGTGAACTGATACTGTACTACAAACACGCCAAGACAGTGGCACGTCTAAAACACTGTCCGCCCAGCAACTGACGGGCCATGGTTTGCTCTGCTGCGCTACGAAAAGGAAAGAAAAACTGCTGTGCCACGCTAGTGTATGTGGTGCGTACGTGGTAAGCAGGCAGCGTCTGTCAGAGCATATGATAAGATAGTGCGACAAGCATATGTATCTAATGATAACCATCCAGAACAAATAAATGTAAAACCACTGTACAGTTCTTGATTTATGTACAGTATTTTGGTTAAACCAAAGAAAAAAAAGTGCGGGAACATCACAAACAACGTTATTCTGAATTGGCAACTATTTAAATTGAAATGTGGGTGCTCTAACATTAGAAACATTTACCCGATCTGACATAAAGTAAGGGCTCACTGTATAAAAAGCAATAAACTCTTGTTCAGCTCAGGAAAGTAATCCTTCATAAGTTATACCAAACAAGATGGCCAAATAAACAAGGTACCATTACATATTATATTATTTTTATAAGCACTGTGTATTTTCTGTTTTCAGTTTCAAGGAAACTTATTCCAACTTGTCTTTAGTTAAGGGTGAATGGATATTAGTTGTGATAAATGTTCAGGTGGGAAAATCCAGCTAACTGTGTACGTTCCCTTGCCGACAGCTGTCGCTGCAGGTGACGGTGAACTTGTACCAGCGGCAGGGTGATACACTCACCAAGGTGAGTAATGCCATCCTTGATCTCGGCTACCCTCTCATCACCTCCGCTGACCTCTGGCTTGAGGCTCCGTCCTGCACCTGCAAGAAGTGTAATGCCCGGCGAAGAACAAAATAACTCCAGTTAATTGTGAAACCCATACCAGACAGTCTTACATCTTACACAAGCGTTGCTTGTTATATTTACATTTCTATGTTATATACCAAATAAGATGCTTGATATGCATTATATTTTTACTCACATTTAGTGGTCTAGGTTTTATAGCCGACATTATTATTTTTTGTTTTGTAAGTTTTATGTTCAACTTGTGAAGCAGACTGAAGTATGTACATCAGTTTAGAACGCTGCTCCCACACTCGTAACAGGATTATAAGTTAAGTCCTGATGTTATGTTATATTACTGGCTTTGTAGTTGTCAACGTACTGGTACGCGAATATACGCTAGTAGTTGTAACATTAGCTAAACCTGCCACACACAGAATAGTTTCCCCAAATGATATTGCATACTTGCTGCTAGTCGGGCTTGTCCAGTGGAAATATTGCTGCTTACAAGCACTGCTTGCTTGTCTGCTGGTTTTTTATGATAAGAATGGTGCCGTTTGTGGCATTGTTATTGGTTTTCCATCTCAGCCAGTGTTTCTGTGGTCATGATTTTATTATAAGCAGGAATTTGCATGCAGCACATGTGAATATAACTTGCATAGCTTTAAATAATGTTGGCTCGAACAGTAGTGAACAAATTCCAGACAGTATTGTACAACCTACTTACAGCATTTTTAAACTGGCCCTACTACCTCGAATAGGACAAACAAATCATTATTAAAAAAATGTATAAGTTGAGGGTATCCAGAAAGAAAATTTTTGCATCAAAAAATTAATTCTCTATGAAATAATAATGCACTGAAATTGTGTACAGTGGTACCTCAATCTAACAACACCAGCAATCTAATGACGTCATTCTCAGGAATCGTCAGAAAATATAAACTTTAATTATTACAGGTAAAAAATGTTATCGTTATTAGAAATTTTCATAGCATATAGCAATAACTTACTTCAGCTGTGAATAAAAAAAAACCTTAACATGTCTGCTGAGTGAGGCTGCACATGCAGCACTGATATGTGAAGAGCACGCTGCACACTCATCTTCCTTCTCCTTCCCACTATGTAACAAAAAATTCCCGCAATGATGCTAATACAAAGAAAATTAGAAAATTACAGTAACAACATACTAAAGATAAATATAAAATCGTGAGTCTGTAGCAGTAAAACAACACAGAGAAAATTGTGACAAAATTATGCTAAGAATATTGCTGGAAAAACTGAATAAAGTAGATATGTTCTTGAGACCACAAAAATAAAATAAGGCAAAGAAAATGTAACAAAAACTGGTAAAAAGTATGCTTATGAGTCTAGAGTGATGGAGTAAGGTCAAGAAAATTGTGATGGAGAAAGAGACGCCAAGTCGTTAAAGCTATTTGACCATTGTGACGCTCAACATCAAGAAACACCATTAATAAAATACATTTAACAAAACACTAAGCAAACTTGTCACAAACATCCTTAAGCCTGAAAGGAATTTCTGCGAGATGGCAATCGAAAAAGAAATTTAGGAAAAGGAAAGACCTACAAATAATACTACACTAAACACAAGACGGCAGCTGTCTTGTATGCCATGGGGGAACAAGTTCCCAACCTAACTCTGTAACACAAAATTGACAATGGACTTACATGTTAGCAATAACTAGACCAGCAGAGAAGTGAATGAGAAGTGAATGAGTGGCCCAACACATGCACACGAGCTAAGCCTGGCCAGAGCTTAATAACTGTGCAAACGCGAGAAGAGG
>PNEQ01090304.1:8049-22089 GCA_003012365.1 Medauroidea extradentata
ATGGATCGGCGCGGAAAACTACGGAGAAAAAAATTATGTGCTGCAGCAGTTTTAGCTACTCAAGCACGGATATTTTAATTTTCTATTAGCATTTCCACGTGCTCTACATACCATTTCGACGCCATGTTGAACTGTTGTAAAATAAGACTTGACCACATGACACACACTGCGCCTATGATTGGCCAGAGAGAATTCTGGGAAATATGAACTCCCGAAAAATAGGACATGTTCCATTACGTTTTTGGGTAACGTTTCGGGTACAAAATCTGCCATGCCCAGAACCAAACCCCTTGTGGAGGTGCTGGAACTGCACTCAGACGGAAGCAGAAATGCTACCAGAAAATGGGCATAGAAACTGCTATGAAATTGGGCATCGTGTGAGGCCGGCTTTAGAGACTACACATACACACAAACGTACACAAGGAGAGGATATAGAAAAGGAGTCGGCCTTGGCCTATGTTGAGTAACCATCCCAGCATTCGCCTGAAGCAAGTTTGGGAAACCATTGAATACCGAAATAAAGGTAACCGGAGCCGAAAATCGAACTCATGTCCCCCCAAAAGCGAGTCCAACTGTTATCGTTACCTCGACTACATATGATTGTAGATTAGTATCAAAGAAATTTGCTCTGTACGACGTATTAAAGTTACGATCTACACACGGCTCATTGGGAGTGGCATAAATAAGCCTCTATGATGGTGGAGCTGAAACACGAATATAATATTTAGATGATAACGTAAAACTTTGGATTAATATTTGAACCACCGGAAGATAACCAATATCTCAAATTGTTTTATGAATTTAAATAGAAAACTTTCACCCTACTACCTTTTTATATACTTGCTACTAAATTTTCCATTTGCTACAACCCATAAGAGAAATCCTCGAGTGAGGTTTTTTATCCCTTGGATACGATAAAAAAAATACGCAGTACGAAAGAGATTCGTGCGCCTGTTAAGACTAACACCGAATTTACAAGAGTAGCTCTACATTGTCGAGCAGTTTTGTCGTAATAGTTTTTATGTACTTAAACTGTGAACCTGTAGTATTATGTGTCAAAGGTATGGCGGGAAGTCAGCAAATGCTTCTCCATTTCTTTTTTGCAAATCAAATCAGTATTTTTTCTACACACTGCAATCTGAAAAATGTTTTTAGTCATACTGAGGGGTCAGTAAAACATTATTCCGATAAGCTTGATGTATTAAAAAAACAAAGAAGGCTAATTTGAAGTATGTTTTTTTCTTTTTTATAAAGATATTGGGAATGATTTGGGAAGTTTCGCGTAACACAGAACACGTGTGAACGCTACATTGCCGTTCATGCTCTGTGCATAACTTGGCGGAAAACAAGTTTATTAAAAAAACTCATACGTTATGAATGTTAACGAATAGCGGAAGATCCGTAACGTCTGACAACAAGTTTTAGTCATCATCTATTTCCGTATCCGACGTGTCTATTCAGAAAGCTAAAAAGGAGATTTTTAAATTTGCTTTACAGAAACTTCACAGTTGTTTTTAGGCACGCATTCTACTTTTATCTTTTATTATCTGGTCCTGAAAATATAGTTTTACGTCTCGAAGTAACGTTCTCGCTACGAATAACCGTACTTAGGTAGAATGTTTAATCAACAAGTATTGCTGCATGCCTTCCTTTCAACAAGTCTTTGATGGGAAGTCGTATCAATCATTACAAGCACACTGATATGCCTAAAAACGTGTACTTGTACTGCAAAGTGAATTACACATTAAGGCGATTGTCATCGTAATAGACTTCGCCAAATGTAATTTACGTTCAAAACATGAAGCACATAATGTACTGCATAGACATGGCAAAACACAGCATAATTTGTAAAATTGTGTGAAAACTGCACCAATGAATTTATGTATCAAGGTTTCCTTTTACACGCATATGTCCCATTTCTTTCTTAACACAGTATAGTAGGCCTATTTGTATGCTAAATGCACGTGAAAATAGAAATATCTGTAACCGAAATCAACGGCTGAATTTAAGGGTAAAGGAAACAGGATACACTAATAAAACTGCTGAAACTGAAAATAAAAATTTAAAAAGTTCAATAATTTTTTTAAAAAATACAAATAATTTTTATTCTTTAACTTTATGAGCATGTCATTGTAGCCTGCAATGTCTATATCTACTGTGATTTTTTTGAGTTTGGTATATCAGTTGGTTTTAGTGTAGTCGTTAAAACGGAAACATGCAAAATGTGACTTTAACAAGCCATTACGCGAAAACTACGAGAGATAAAAATTTTTTCATAAGAGCCAAATTTAGTCACATTTTGTGTCTAAAACAAGAAAAAAAATATCCGGTACAAATAAAAAATAAAATAATGATGACGAAAATTGCGGTAGACCGCGCCCTTAAGGTGGCCGCCTGGGGAAGGGTATGTTTGTGTGTGTGAGGGGAAAATCGATAAGACGTTACGAGCGACGTCGGCCGGCACATGTATTGTGGTATCGCCTCTACAGCCAAAGTAGTAAACGCTCGCGCAGTGTTCCTGCCGTAACGTTTTTACTGTGGGACTTCAAACGGTGACCCTATCATTTTATTGAACACCTCACTGTAGCAAAGTATAATGTAGGTAATTGTACACCTCAATTTCGAACAAATCTGTTACATATATCTTGAGAAACAACCGCGTTGAAGAGTCGATTTTAGCCAAGTTTGAGGTCTTTAAAATAAAGCCTCCAATATGCGTGATGTCTTGAAAGTCACATTCACAAGTAGTGTGAAGTGTGTTTTCTTGTCCTAGATAAACATTGTGGACACACGTTTACTGGTTTCTGAGAAAAATACGTAGGCCTAACTTCGAACACGCTGCACGCAGTTCGAGTGCCAGCCAGGCTCTCCTGTTTGTGCTGTATTCGCGATAGTTATTTGTTAAGTCTAAGCCATAACTGCGCTATTAAACACTTTAAATGGCTTTCACCATGTTGGTTAATTTTTTCAAGACAGGAAATACAACGATTTTAGGCAGTTATTTAACTAACGAAATTTTTGTTAATTGACGTTTTAGCCGAAATTGTATAATTTCTTGCCTTGAAAAAATTGGCTATATCGGTAAAAACGATTCTATTGTGTCAAACATATTCGTGATAATTTGCTCTTTTGGGTTTAAAAAAAAAAAAAATTACTATCACAGAAAACTGTAGAAACAGGAGAGTGTCGCCCGTAACATCAGGGATTTTTTTTTTTTTTGCGGGGTGACCCTGACGGGAAAGAAACCCGGATTGAAGTTGTGGGTGGCGAGAGACCTGCTCACATCGCTACTGTGCCGCTAGCACATCGTCGCAACTAACCAAGGCTTCCTGGTTCCCAGCTGTGTTGAACCGTATTTGGGGACCATTCATGCTGGTGACGTTGGCCAGTGGGTTTTCTCGGGGATCTCCAGATTCTCCTGGCTCTTCATTCCGATACTGATCCATACTAACCTCATATCACACCTCATCAGAGCTGAAAACTTTGCCCAAAATAACTTCAATTTTGTCCACCTGCTAACCACGAATTTAGACGTGCATTTCTTACAAGTAATGATTTGTGTAGTTGTGTAATAACTCAAAGTGAACATTTTTTCAACTCAACACAACTATTTTACTTTAATTTTTTTACTTTCAGTCCAGTATATGATAGCTAACACATAAGGGTTATAAAATGTGTTAGACCTACACAATACGGAAAACAACTCTTTATACGTGTTCAATGAGATTATGTTACTTACACGGGCATGTTCCCGCATTAAACAGTATTAGGAATATATGACATAACTGCGTAATTCAACTCACACTGGGATAAATTCAGACAACTTATTATAATCGTGACGAACATACATTTGTTGTGTATTTCTAGACGTTCATGCTTTTTTCCTCTTTAAACTGTACCATGACAGAAACTCATCTTCAGATATTATATTTGCTCTTATTTTGTCATTCTGAATTATCTAGCAAGACGGCGCAGTTGTAAAAACACTCGTCGCGACTTCGGGAGCTCTCGCCTCCCACCTAGGCGATCCGGGTTCGATTCCCGGCAGGGTCGGTCCCAGGACTTTCTCATGTGGGAATCGTGCCGGACGATGACTTTGATTGGTAGGTTTTCTCGGGGATCTCCCGTTTCTCCGCTCTTTCATTCCGGCGCCGCTCCATGCTCACCTCATGTCACCCCTCACCAGCGCTGAAGATATCTATGTTAAACGCTGACCAAAATCTCTAACTCACTCAAAAGTGCTCGTTTTAAGGCGCCCGCCTGGTGGCCGTGTGTTAGTGTGAGTGAGGCACGACTCCAGGGGCGATGTTGGCCGGTTCGTGTGGTGCGGTATCGCCTCTACCGCAAGACACTGAAACGGCGTGCAGTGGTACTGTAGATCACTCGCCTGACTGACACTTTCAGTGGTCACCCCATATTTTTATTGGTGGAAAGTTTTAAGTAAAGTCCAATACACCTCTGTATTGTAGTTTCACACGAATCCCTTCAGTAGTTGTTTAGATATAGTAGATTGAAAAAGCCGTTTTTAGCCATTTTGAGGTGCTCTGAAATAGTCTATTTAATTATCGTGATGTTTAAAAACTACTATTTCGAGGTCTTTGAAGTGTTTATTCTTTTCGTAAATGCACACATTAGCAACACGTTTAGTAGTTTCTTAGATAAAAGCGTTCTGCTATACTCTATCCATTCCAAGATTGCAGCTTGTGTCACTCCGCCTGTTCCCGCGCTTGAACGACATTGGCTGTGCAACAAACCGCCGCACCACCTCCGCGTGTCTCGCGAGCTGCCGACTGGCGACAAGTGGAGAAACGGAATCGCGCCTCGCTGTGGAGGTAATGGAATCACGATAGACGTGGCGTCGTCGCGTAAGTCGTAGTTAATACATTCCATGCTCATACAGTATTTCATGCGCACAGAGTGATATTATATTACAGAGGATTAAAAAAAAAAAAAACTAAACGATGAAATTACGAATCCCGAACTAAAACACACAAATTTAGCGTAGGACATATTTCCTGTCGCAACGACACTGTTAACTAACCAGCCAACCAATGGTCGAGAGCTCATCTGTGACATTGTTTATTTCTGCTGCAACCTTGGAATGGATACAGTATAGCACGCTGCAACGCTGGCTACAAGGCAGGCAGGCGGGCGCCTTAACCTGAACCACTATGCTGTACAGAAACTAACGCTTCTACTCCAGGATGTTCGGCTGAGGAGACAGTAGGCAACCCGTGTGACGGCACTGATAAGTGGAGTAGTATGGTATGAATCGGTCAGGCGCAGCGGCATTGGGACACAAATTTGTAAGTCGCAAACTCTGCCCGTTCACTAGAGCTCATTTTGCCGCATGTCGTGACACTCAACACGTGCACAGCTCCGCGAGCAGCTCATTTTAATGGATCTCTATTACATTCAGTCGCATAACTTCTGTAACATTTTACAGTTCTGATGGCACGACTATTTCAGTGCTGCTACACCAATCGACATTTTTAGTTCTAAAATGAACCTGAAACAGTCTTCCAACTGGCACTTTTTGTTAACAAAATGGTCACATGGCCCGATTTTGTGCACAAAATCTGTGACGTATTTTGATGGTTTGCATATTGCGTTTCGCAAAGGTTACAAATTTTCAATTACCAAGTGCAAAGCCTTAATCGCAATAAGCAGGGAAATAGTATATCCTATAGTTTTTTTTAAATATATTTAACTTAGTAAAAACGTCTGTAAAATTCCTTTCAAATTCTTTGTTTGGCATTCGAAATTCGATCCTACCATCATTCTCTGTTTTATAACCAATATATTGTCATAAGCAAAATAAGACCATTCTCAGGCTTAGACGATATGACACCAGGCAGCAGAACAAGATGCCAACAGCTGACAGTCGAGAGGTTTCATTTTGAAGTTTACCAAATAAAACGAAAAACCTAAAATACCATCACCAAAGTGAGTTGGAACACGACTTGAGATGACTAATTCAAAATTTGTTCTGTAAATTTTGTTTAGCGTTAGACACATATGAGGCTACCGAATATTAACAAGAAATTGTCAAAGGTTTACTAAAGTTACACGAAACACAATAAACCTAAATTATCGGCTGTGTTGCTACAGCATCCCAAACTCTGTGCAACGTCTCAAATAGCTGTAACCTCTACAGCCAGTGAAGATGCATCTTCATGGATTGAAATCGCAAACTTTTGACTTCAAGTGTCATGAGAAGTTAGACAAAGGTTACACTATGAAGACAAGGAGACAGAGTTTGATAAATTTGGTTTATTGTTGACGGGCGCCCCACTGCAAGCCCGGAATTTTTTTTTTTTTTTCACCACGGGGAAAAATTTAACTAACGCTACCTTAAACTTTGTGGCTAGTGCCCATAACTATGTCATTTAATTAATTTAATGTTAAACTGTAACTATATTGTAACTTTTACTGAGATTATGGGTACTTGCAAGTGAATTGTAATGCTGGTTAGTTGTAAGAGAGGGCCTCATGGCCCTAAGCTTGCCAGCTTAAATAAAACATAAATAAATAAAATAAATAAATATTATTCAATTAAAACAATAATGCAGCCGTAATTAGGTACAGTCTATCTTACTTAAGCCCGTTAAAAAGGAAATCCATATTTTTATATTTGTACTAAATAGTGTTAGTTTTTAAGACGTAACTAATGACTACATTATCCCCTAATTGAAAATGTTTAGGTGCCATAGTCAAGGTGAAGGACTATTTGCATCTATATATGACGCCTTTATGATTTTTTTTTTTTTAATTTTAGCTAGTGGCTATCAATAATCAGTCTACATTTACATTTACTCATTATCTTTGCTATTTCAAATAAATACAACGGACATTACACATAAATGAAAAACATGGTGGACCAGAAAGAGCAAAGAGTACTTAGCTTTGTACATATACACAATCTCTGTTTCTATCTCTCTCTCTCTCTTTCTCTCTCTCTCTCTCTCTCTCTCTCTCTCGCTCTCTCTGTGCTATCGAGACACCCATGCCACATTCCCATACTTCATGATATGACTGTCCAGTTATTTCAGTGATATCAGCTTATTTCCCTTACTGCTGACGACCACTGGTAGTCATTGAGAATGGTTTCCAGCTGACACCTGGTGTGAGGCTACGTCTACGATTTCGCTGGAGCTCGGGCGGACATGTAGCGGCAGTGAAAACCAACATCGGCGCGAGATCCAAAACATTTGTCTTATAGAAATTTTTTCAAATCATCATGGTGATACGCATGAATATATTTACTAATACATAAAAAATATTTCTTGAGAAGGTTTTTCCCAAAGTAGCCATAGAAAAATAGCATTAAAATTTAATTTATATATTTCGCAGAAGCATATTATCAGAAATTTCAGTAAAACGTAATTATTACGAAAATAACGTAAGCTTTTAAAATTGGTTAGGAAACTGTGTTTGCCAGTTAAATTTGTATTCATAAATGAGTTTTCATTTATGTATTTGTCCAACGCTGCAAATCGTTCTGAAACTCCCGCATCACTTACAATGACGAAATAATTTACTGATTACTGACATAGTGCCGTTACTACTGATAAACACTAACAGACAATCACTGACATCAGTGCTCGCCAGCAGTATCCGAATGCGGCGCCAGAGATGCACTCTCAGCTACATATATATGATGTAGTCGCGAGAGCGAGGGCACGAATAGAGCATTCTCTAGGCAAACTAAGGCCGGGTTTCAATTCGCCAGTGTGCTCTTTCGTGCTCTCGCTCTCGCAAATACGTCACAACTACGTCAGAGAGAGCACACTCTGCCTGTCTCAGTTGTTCACTGAGAGTACGAAAGAGCGAGAGAACGTAGTTGTATACTCGCTCTCGCTCTTTCGTGCTCTCTGGCGAATTCCATATTGATTACAACTATGACTTGAGGTTATTGAAGAAACGTGCCAATATTTCAATATTTATACATAAATAATTATTTGCAAAGAACACTTACGTATGGCGAGAAATTGTGTGAGCAGTTTCTGCCCTAATCATACACAAAATAAAAAGTTTGACATCACCTGTAAACAGCTATTAACGGCTTGAAATATTACGCCGATAAGTTAAACTGTCAACAAAATGATTTCATGTGTTTGTAACGTGTTTTAATACAATTTACGCTATTGATACCTCTTTGAATTGTTCGTTTGCACACACAAGAGTGCATCGTCTCAATTGTCGGAAACGAGAGCTCCAGAGAGCACATTATATATATATGTGTGTGTGTGTATATATATATATATATATATATATATATATATATATATATATATATATCGTGGTACTGCGAAAGAGTACTCTCTCCAAGGAGCATGTCTTTAAGGGCTTGTTCCCGAGTTTTTTTTCAGACTGGTGCTAATAACTCAAATATTTTTTAACCAAAAGTTTTGAAAAAATTTGAGTCAATGTGCAATCACACGATGCACAATACTGTGGACGCGTTTTTTTAAAAATAATGTACCATTCACCAGCAAAAAAAAAAATCCTTCATTTTTGCTTATTTTCACGACGAAAAACGTGGTACTTTGGGTAATGAAATCTAAAAAACCGTTCAGTATAATTCTACAAAAAAATTCAGCTACAAATTATAACATATAAGTGTCAAAACTGTGCAGCGAAATTTTGATATGAGTATTAGGTAGCAATTAAAAAAATATTTTTGAAATCACTGCAAAACTCCGTAACAAGGCCTTAAATTGCGACACGAAGAGAGTGCCTGAATCTCATATTGATACAAGAAGCAGAGGACGGGAGGATGGGACGACGGGTGTTTGTCATTGGCGAGAGCACGCTGTCAACCAAGTTACCGTCAAAGTCACACACTGCGGGTGAGAGATGTTTTTCCCGTAGAGCAACCCCTGCCCCCGGACATCGTGCGTGCACAGACGTGACTGACACAGCAACTAGCGGCATCCTGGCTCCAACACCGTCTAGCCACAGTCTTCACCAGTCGTTGTTGGACCTCTGCAGCGCACCGGCGTATGGTACGACAGGTTCTGGGTTCCATTCCCACCTCCGGCTGGGTGTACGTTTGTGTTCGTCTAAACTGGTCGCAAAACTCATCTCACTACAATTGTCTCTTAACAAATTACTCGGGGTTATCTGAATTTGTTCTTAAGGAAGGGACGGGTACTTGTTAGGCACAATGGCTAGTCAGGAAGCCTTGCCACTGTACCAAAAAAAGTATGTAAAAAATACATAATTAAAAGGCGTTGTTCTAACTCGCTACATTAAAGTGTTGTAGATGTTTTCTACAGTGGCAGTCGACAGTTTTAGTTTCAAAACGTTTCTGAATGTCTCTATTACACTTCATGTGTTACAAGTTTTTGTTTTGCAGTGTGGCCCACATTAGCCTACGTAATGTTAACAGCAATTGCCCAAATACAAAACAGTGTATTCTAAGCAACGAAATTTAGGGCCTTGGATGCTAAAAATATGAAAACTTGCCCAAAGTATTTCGGGAGGTAAGTACTTGTGGAAAATGGCGACAATTGTGCATCGCACCATGTAACCTAGCCCAATTTGACCTTGAAATGCAAGGTAATAAATTCGTGTTTTTGCAGCACATTTAAAACGGTGTTGAATAAATACACGATTTAGTTAGCAACGTTTAGTGTAATCTAGGTCTTAGCCATGTGAATAAAAAATGTTAAAACAACCCGCCCACTAACTGCATGCTACATTGTCGTCGTCGTGTGCTATGGCATTGTTTGTGAATTTGAAACGCTGCATATCCTGTAAGAGTTTTTACCGAGTGCATTACGTCAATTTAATTATAAATCAGCTCAGGTTGGTGTAAGGAATATTTTAAATAATGCAACACAGGCATATTCTTTTTGGCAAAAAAAAGTTACCTCGTAATCGCATGCATTGTACTGTGTAATTTTTTTTAATAATTTATTATTAGCTAAATAAGTCTCACAAAAATTAATATTTTTGTTTTGTGTTACATTGTAAACTGAGGCTTTTATTGTATAAAAAGTAGTCTGCAAAGCAGTAAATCAGGTATTTTGCTGTTAAAAAGTGAATTTCAAGACACGTAAAATATTTTCTTTAGAAAAGTCCAGCTGTTAAAGTTATATAAAGTTATATGTGTGTGTGTATGCATGTATGTGTGTAGGTGTGCGTGTTTGTTTGTTTTCGTCTTATTTTATGGGAGGAATACGCCTGCGGAGTATGCCCATTTATTTAAGAAACAACATGTGTGTATGTCTGTATATATATATATATATATATATATATATATATATATATATATATATATATATATATATATATATATATATATATATATATATATATATATATATATATATATATATATATATATATATATATATATATATATATATATATATACAAACTTACATATGTAAACACAAACACATATGTGTGTGTTACACACACATGTAAAACTCTTTGGTAAGTGCCAACCATGGTTTCCGTGCTGGCTCGACACTGATACTGCACTTGTAAATATAACAAATAACATTAGATGTGTCACTGATATGAACAATAACGTTACTCATCTTACCCATCTAACCTTTATTAAAGCCTTTATCAGTGATGGTAGTAATGTTATACTTGCTAAACTTGAAAGTAACTTACATTTTTCCAAGAGGAGTCCTCGACTGGCGCATGGACGGCGTTGCAGCATGTCACGCGCATACATTTTTACGCGAAACCGCCTAAGTTATTCATATTATGTTTACCTACGAAAAGAACACACACTTGAAACCATGCTTCTATTTTTTTTAAAAATGCAGCACGCTTGTTAGAAACATGATATTTGGGCCTCTCAAAATGGCTAAAAACGGGTTCTTTAGACTGTTGTAACTCCGAAAATATTACCTGAATTCGTAAAGTGCAAAACGAGAAGCATGCGTTGGTCTTTACTTCAAACTATCCGAATGTAAAATATTGGGGCCACCGCTTAAAGTCCCATAGTCAACAGACTACAAGGAAAACCTTGCACGCCAGTTTGGCGCGCTTCGGATAGAGGCGATATGCTTCTCGTCGAACGTGGGACACTGGCTCTTATCGCTACGCTGTTACCACGCGTCAAAGGTGGAATTTCGACACCGCGAAGGACTCCTCTTAACAGGCAGGTGTCAAAGTGTCACATCTGACAGCTAAAAATCTGACTGGTCCATAGTAAAGCTGGTGTAATATAATGTCGGGGACTTGGTCAAATGTTGTTCTCGGTGTATATAAAGCAACACATCGAACTCACTTAAAACACCCAGCACCATCTATATGCTGATGATTTGCAACTGTACTCATATTGCCATATATATGACACAATTACAGGTGATCCTGAGATAAATATGATAGCAAAGGCTATGCTCAACAGGCTCACTGAAAAGGAATTTAAATAAATTCAAACAAATCATAGACAATTTTCATTGGTAGTAATAACACGTTATTGAAATCGGTTATTGCTGAATTTCAGTAAATTATTACAAGCAATACAGACATCGAGTTAAAACCCTCAGTAAAAATTCTAGGACTAACTTCGGACTGCACTTTAAATTGGTCACCCTGCGTAGCCATCATAAATAGGAAGGCGCTGCCTACCCTGCACTCGCTGAAACGCGTAAATACACCAACTCCCTGAGCGCATAAAAAATATCTCGTCCAGGCACTCATTTTTCAGTTGTTTGACTACTGTGATATATTTACAGCAACCTTGCTGACAAACAAGCGAACAGACTGCAGAAGATTAAAAACACATACGTAAGTTAAGTTTTTTTTATCTTAAAATACGTGATCATGTGTCACGTCATTGTAAAAATTTGTCGTGGCAACGACTAACTAATAGACGTAAATATATGTATAGCCTACAGGTTTTGTATTTACACCTACTTTTTTTTTAAGCAAACTGACTTGAATTTATCTTCCGTAATAAAATTGGCACCCATTCGAAAGTCCCTCTGGTTTTGCTGGTACCATAGCATAATACCAGAGCTTATTACAAATATTTTAAGATTTATGCAGCGCACGCCTGAAATGTACTTAACGGAACATTTAAAACAAAAGTTTTCTCAGCCAACACTTAAAGGAGCTCTTGTCAAAATTATGAGACCTGATTTTGATAATACAACAATATGAACAGTTGATGACGTCACTTTTTACATGCCGGTATGAATGTGTGTATGATTATAGGGTGAATGGCTTTTAGATGCACTTCTTTCTTTCTTTTCGGTTACTGTAATTAGAAATTAATTTTATGTCGTGTAAAAACACACAATTTTGTTGCTTTCCAATAAATGTTAGATTATGTAGAAGTAATTTACTATCTAATACACTTAAGAAGAGTCTTCGCCGGTTTAAAATTTCCCACCTTTGACACGTGGGAACAGCGGAGCGATATGCGCCAGAGTATCACACTAGACGAAGTGTATATCGTCTCTATTCACAGCGCGCCAAACTGGCGTGCAAGGTTTACCTCGTAGTATTTTTTGTATGAAACTTTGAGCTGTGACACGAAAATTTTATTTTGGAATATTTTGAAATGAAGGCCAATGCATGCCTCTCGCTTTGCTCTTTACGATTTCATGAGCTATTTTCGGAGTAACAGCAGTCTAGGGAAGCTGTTTGTAGCAATTTTGAGAGGCCCGAAAATCATGTTTTCAACACGCGCGAGGAATTTTTGAAATTTTAGAAGCGTACTTTCAAGTGTGAGTTCTTTCCGTAGATAACGTAATATTAATAAAATAAGCGGTTTCTGGTCATAAATAATACAACACTATCTGTGCACTAGGAGAGGACTTATCTTAAAAGGGTAAAGTATTAAAAACATTTAATGCAGGAAATGTCGAAAATGTTGATACGCCTTCAGGGATGCTTGATGTGGGGAAAATACTGTAAAATAAAGATGGTCATGTACCATTCAACTTATAGAGTGCGTAGTAGATAAATAAACGCTGAAAACATCGATTGATTTCTACGTTTTTTTTTTTCTTTTTTTAGCCAATATGGATAAAATACTCAATGACAATCCTAGATAGTAGTATTTACCAACTTTATGAGTAAATATTTATCCAGAATTACTAATTCGTTACGCGTGATCTCTTGCGCCGCAGTTAAATGCACGAAGTTCCGGGGTCAGAGATTGTGCCTCAGAAGTTCGTAACACTGGAAACTATTTTGTTTAAAACGTTGGCTAAAACTATTGTCTAGGATTGCTATTGTTTAAATTGGCTTCAAGAAACCTACATTTATAGATTAATGTTTTTAGCGTTGAATTATGTAGCATGCCCTCTTAAGTGACGACTTGTCAAAAAGTGCTCCAGTTTGTGCGAGTGTGTGGAAGCTGCACCCACGTCATTTAGCTCGGTAGTGAAGGAAGAATAGCGTGGGCGGGCGGCTCACACGGAGGGTAGGTAGGGGCTGGTGTGGCTAGGATGTCGCCAGATGCGGCCATCTTCCCCCTCCCAGCTATCGATTCGAAAACACGCGGGAGTGCAGGAATCCCGCCCCCCGCCCCAGTGGAAGTAAGGGGTGGTTTTTTATGCCCGCTCCCCTCTGCTGCTGCTCATTGTGTGTGTGGGTGGGTGGGGTTGATCGAGGTCTGGTGGGGAGGGTGGGCCTGGCCTCAGGAGCGAGCTGCCGCCTGGAGTGCAGGCTTCGTAATTACTGCGCGCTCTGTCTGACGAGCCAAGTGAGGAACTACACCACAGTATGGCGCCCGCCTCTCTCCCGTCACCTTACAACACCTTACACTCTCACATCACCTTCATCATGGTATGTTACACGTGATTCGTGATAAAGTGAGAACTTTTGAAGACCATCTTGTCTACAATAACAGTTATAACATAGTGTTACAAGTTTGGAGAACACAAACTTTACATGTGGGCAATTCCCATGAGTTCTTTGGGATAGAGGTCTTATAATTACAAATAAAAGAGTTAAATTAAGTACTGGATTTAATAGCTCACAAAGCTACGAAATACACAAAACAGTAATCAACTAGAACTCTCACAACACAATTAGTTATGCACACAATTACTCCTG
>PNEQ01090305.1:0-21988 GCA_003012365.1 Medauroidea extradentata
CCACACGGACAGGCCAGTGCTTTGTAAATATGTGATTAGAAATGTTTGTTATTGGGACGTACTCCTTTATGTACATTGTTGTGTGTTCTGATTCGATCCAATAGAAATCCAAATGCATCAGCGTTTATGGTTGAACATTAGATACAGTCCTACCCTTAATAGTGATGTTAAGATGTGCGGAATAGTTTACGACAAAACAGTATGAAATATAGATATGCATTTTTTACCTGCATATATAAATATTACAGCCAGTGTGTATAACATAACATGCAAAAAAGTTGTCTCTCATTGTTTACTATTGGGTTTCAAAAAAAACATTTGTATAAAGTATGGCTTATGCCATGATTATAAGACTTTTGTATTTCATTAATTCTACTTGTTTTTCTCATACATGAAAATTTAAGATATTTTGTTTTAAAAACTGTCCATACTTTAGAACTATTGAAGTCTGCTAGTGAGAGACTGTAACTTTCCACTTTTTCTTTCACAAGGATGGACTGTATAGTAACAGGGTAGGTTAGTGGAGAAATGAAAACTACAGCATCAGGAGGGAACTATATTTCCCTATGTCTGGAGTAACTGCAGTGGAAAGAAGTGTCCCGTGTTAGCAAAATTTTAACTAATTTAAACATATGTCCTGCTCAGTTAGAATTGTGACAAAATTGTTGTGAACTAAAAAGAATCCCTTAGCTGCAATGTTAGTATTATAGTAAAAATCACAAAATATTATTACTAAAATATTAAGCCTTTTATTCTTTAAAATTAAATATACAGCAGAACTTTGTTGCTGTAACCCCTCATGATTTCTGGGAAAATAGTCACAACAGTGGGTCATAATTTAATAAAATATTTTGGAAAATTTGTAAATAATTTCGACCCCCCCCCCCTCCCAACCATTAAACAAAAAAATTTACATGTATTCTCGTGGAATCTGTGTTCAGCTTTCTCTGGCACATTTAAATTTACTTTAATATGCAGATTTGTTTAAGAAAAAATTACATTGTAATATAGCATATTCAATCTCCCCATATAACCAAAATGACTACAAAAAAAGTGTCACATACAACATTAAAGAAGGGACTACTGCGTTATTACTTAAATTTTTTGCTGGAACAGTTGAATGTTGTTCATTAAAATTATAATTTATTCGAATAGGCAAACACATCCTGAACAAAATTAAACTCTGGAGTAGCATCTACAACCATTTTTTGCATAATGTTTAGCGTGTAACACCTAGTGATTTTAAGTTAACATTAGTCAATAAATTTCTTTAGGTCAATATGTAAATGTATTATTGTAATATTAATTTATTATTTCATGTACATTACAGCCAAGCTCCTAAAATTGAAATACTGTATGTCATCTTCCCATCACAAAATAAGCAATATGACTAGTTTGAATATTTACTTAGGTAGTATGTTACTTGGTCACATAACCAAATACGGTGATGATGTAGAATTTGAAATCAATATAACCAAACATAGTAAGTGATTAACAAATGATAAGAGAACTCAATAAACATGGAGTTAGATCACAAGAAGTCCAAATCTTTTATAACACAACCAGATGTAGAAGGTATGCAATGAAGGGTGTAATGCATAACAGTGAGGGAGAGATATTATTGGCTCCTGCTTACAGTCAAAGAAAAAAAAAAGGACAGGGAAGTTTATTTTAATATATGCTGTTCAAGGATGTTGACCATTATTTTCCATGCCCTTGCAGTTGCCAGTGTGTGGCATCTTGGGGAGGACTTGCGTGAGTCTATCATAGTTATTGTTTTGAATGTCCAGCATCAGAGAATTTAGAAACTTAGTAATTAAATTTTTTACATCTCTTTACTTGGTGCTTCCATTCAAGCTATTTAGGCAGTGTCCCAACTCGCTGAAAGAGTACTCTCTTGTCCACTCTTGACGTCACAGAGGGTACTTTCTACTGTCCCAACTCAAAGGGAGAGTGTGCAATAGGAGAGTGAACAAGAGTGAGCGATGATGTTCCCTCGCAGCTCACTCTCGCACCCTCTGTGGCAGCCATATTGCTTTAAGGTTAAACAATTTTATTTGTGTTTGTTAAGAATTATCTTTACTCTTTGTTCGTTGTTTTAACCCGCCGTTCTTGTATTTAATAAATGTATTGTAGTAGATAATAACAATAACCTATATTAAATATATCGTAGTTTGCAGTGTAGATTATTTATTTATATACCTTACAATTACTGCCGATAGAATGCAGTGTGCCGAGTGCATAGTGCGAGAGTAAACGTCCCAATTCGAATAAAGTGAGCCAGAGTGGCCGAGAAGGAGAGTGGGTAGTGAGAGTGTACACACTCTTGAATTGAGGCACAGCCTTAAACTGTGATTAAAATTGCTTGTACATATTTTAAATGCTCATGTAGTACATTATTTTAATAGGCAATTATATAGATTCCTGAGCCCCATGACTTAGTAAATTTAATTATATAGTTAATTAATTTTTTTTTTTCATGTATTATGAAATGGTCAGTAATGCCAACCAATGAATTTTTCTCATTTATACTCGAAGAGTTATGTGGGCCTTAGTGTTTTTTTCCCCTTTTCTTTCTTAAAGGCATGGTAGCAAGGCAGACAATGAGTTGACTTGTAATGTCGCTGTCTGGAGGAGGCAAAGAGGGTTGGAGTTGTAACACAAAAAACTGCAGGGTACCGAACACGCGCAGTAAACAGTTCTGATGTGAATCAGTATTTGGTTGCCACCTGGTCTGTGCCCTGCCCGGCCAGGAAGGTGTTTATCTATCTCAGGGCGTAATGGTTAGGTAACGTGCCTCTCCTTCCACCGGTGAGACGATCAGGCAATGTTAATACTGCCGAGGATTTTGCGCGGGGCGGATCGGACGGAAAAACCTAAAGACACTGTTCAAGGGTTGTACCTCACAACCCTTTCCCTTGGACCTATACAAAGGCCATCTCCTACCACGCAGATAGATACGCGTACTCTGACTATGCGGGTATCACATTACATCCTTCCTGTCACAGCGCTGAAGAACTGCCTTTGTTACCACTGATGCTCTCCCCTTCCGGAAGGGGTGGGGGATGGAGAACACCTTGTAGGGGGCAAGATTGGGCTGACATCCAAGGTCAGTGACCTGGTACTAAGACAGTATCACGTGCATCTAACACCTAATTGCCTCTAGGCGTGAAGTACTGAACTAAGAGCAGTGTTTTCGTAGAAGTGTTTTTCAGTGGGACTTCAGGCAATAGCCTTGTTTTTTTATATGTGGAAAGTAAGTGTTAAAGTTCAACACAGGTTTCTGTCAGGTTTTACGATTGCGGTTGATATTTTCTTGGCTATAGCAACGTAAAAAGACCATTTTTACAATTTTTTAAGAGCTTGGTAATTGTGTATTTAACAAGCGGACCACATTTTTAAAATTATAGGGCCACCGTTTGAAGTGTTTCTCCTTTTAGTAGATCAACACATTGGAAACAGTTTTAATAGTTGTACATAAATAAATACCTTTTGTACCACGTTGCAGTATGGCTCATACACTCTTAAGGTGTAATAATAATGCTTTATAGTTTTGGTATACATGAGCAGGTTTTTTTTTCTTCTTACTAAAAGTGCTCACTGGGGCTAACGTGTAGGTTAAAGTAGTGTAATTTGTGGCACTAAAACAGGCCGTTTAAAAGTGTTTTAAAAATTATGTAGCTAATTCATTCTGTAGTTATGAGAGAACCAGTTATTTTTCATATGCAAACGTGAAATGTGAAGTTGTTTTTAGTTTATATTTACCTACCTATGATACATCAGAGGTGCCATGGAATGAGACCTTGGAAATACAGGAGCAGGGAAGATGAGAGTTCCCAGAGAAAACCTGCTGAATAGTGATGTCTCTCAAGTTTCCTCTCACAACCTCCCACCGAGAATCAAACTTGGGTCATACTGGAGCAAGGTTAGCAGTTTAAACATTTCAGTTAAGTGGCATCTCGTATTGATGTATAACATACCAAAAGTATATATTGTAGCCAACAAGCAAAATTTTCAATGTAAGAAATTCATCCCAGTAGACTAAGTAATAATTACCTATTTCTATTGTCAATTACATTGTGGTTTTTTGGTGAAAATACCTGACAAAGACACTCAAAATTTATTGTACCTGGTTCAATTTATGATACTTGAAAGTTTTTAAAATTTGTACTTGGAAAAAACAGTAATATCTTCTCTAAAAATATGGGAAAAAAAGTTGTGAATCATTAGCATTAGCTCATAATAAATTAGTTGTTTGCATCGGAGTTATAAATTTTTAGGTAATAAGGTAATTCACATTGTTTCCACGGAAGAATATTCTGAAACTGGTTGTTGATGACTGTGGTAAGAAAGTTGTACACAATACCACATGAGTGTTTTCAGCATGTGAAGAAACTGGCTTCAACACACTCAAAACCAGGGGAAGTGGAGTTATTTGTGATGGGAAAAACTTTTTAAAGTTACAAGTATTGTGTAGTGTAAGTCTGAAGCAAGTGTCCTATTTAATAGTGAGAGTTTACACAGTAATTTGGCACCAAATAGAAGAAAGAGAAGGATTATACCTATATGATACAGATTTGACAGCAGTTGCACAAATAATATGTTAGCAGATACAGGAATTCAACAGTTATGGCTACTGGAAAGGTATCGAATATTCAAAATGAGTGACAATCTGAAAATGAGTTGGATGCTGCTGTGGTATAAACATGTTTATAGTATTTAAATATACAAATTAAAATACATGTTGACACCTAGTTTATGCTTGGTTTACATTGATATTTTCACCAACTGCAATTTTTTTGTATTTTTTTATCTAGTGTTTCCACTCATGATTAGTACAAGTCACTTTGTGACACCTTTTCAGTTGGCATACAATATATTAACTATTCAGTTTGCAACAGTGTCATAACAGTTGAGCTCCATTTTATTGCTGTACTACAACCAAATCCTATAGAATGTGAGCAGTAGATCATTATTAATTCTCTCCTAGAACTTGCTAACAAGATGTTGAGTGGTGTAAAGTATTGCTTTTGAGTTATGGTCCTACTGAAAGAGCTGGACTTGACAAAATTGGTCAAAGGGTTGGTAGAATTCTAGCCATCGTCCCCTCCTAAAAAAGAAAATAATCTGCCTGATCATTGTTTATGGAAGGTTATTTTATTGGGATTCATCTCAATCATGAACATTTGTGGAAAGGTTATCTTTAGATGTAATTTTTTAACTATAAAAAGATTATTAATGGTGTTTTTATTGGGACTTCATCTTGTCTATAATGTGAAACCATTACTTTGTAAACAGTTGAGTGTAGATCAGCAAGAAGAACTGGATTTTCAGTGCTATAAATATACACCTCATGTGACCTGATGAATTTACTAACCTTATAAAATGTCATATCTGAGTAAATCGTTTCAAATTAGTCTGAATGCTTGCAATTGACAACTTGATACATAATACTACAAGCAAGAACATGAGTATCTGATAAAACATACTATAACTTTAAAAAGGACATCATCAGCGTGTGTAAAAGATGATGATTTGGTAAGAAAGAACACACATGTTGAACTACATGAACAGTAATGCATTTCCACAGAAGGCTATCATACATACCTTATTCAAAGTTAAATTATTAAAAGTATGAGATACCAACAAATATTAATAATATGCTGGTGCACAACTACTTAATTCTTAAACTTTGTTATGTAGATACAATACTGATAATGCTACCGTGATGTCATGAACACAAGTATACCAGCAAAACTTCAATACAGTATTAAAGAAAATAATAATATTGAACATTTTTCCAATATTTATGATTTCAAGCAAAGTGTAATGAAAGTATTTACCTTAAAAGATAGTTGACGAAGATTTTGTCAAGTTATGTTGTAGTCGTTGACTGTATAATATTGGCCAACCCGTGCGTGTCCTCACGACGAACTTCCACCACAGGTTCCTAATAAAGCTATGGCATGATCAGCTGACTGCTGAGACTATTAGTTCTGATCCACTACAGTATTATTGATATTGTGAATAAAATTTGTGGGCCATAACTGTAAATATCCTTTAACCTAATGGTGCTAAAATATTGCTCATTTTCTTAAACAATTTATCTGACAATTTTAATGTATAAAATATTAAAATAATGTAGCTTTTCAACTATTTTGAAATGCACTTAACGCCACAAAATGAACGTAACTGTAAACTGATACCTCACTAATTATCCCAGCCATGGTTGATTTAATTTAACTTTAAAATCCTCAGTTATCTTACTTGAGCAAACATTTGAGGTCAGTGCCACATTTTATTAAAAGAAGTGAATTTTTTAAAACTTTTATATTGCTTGGTAGCTGTTAGACAAGTGTCGGACTATTTCAAGCTGAGTGGTAAGCAAACTGACCGGACTTGACTAAAGGTCATCAGCTGGGGGCCCAAAATTGTTGAGATGTTGGATGTTGGATGTGAACAATTTTTACTTTAAGATAATGAACCAAAATTAAGTGCAAATAAAGATAGCATCTTGCTGGTTTTGTTTTGTACTGTTGCCAATCTTAATTTTTGTTTGTTAAAAGTATAGCTAATTACCTATTTGCATCAAGATACTATCTCGACGTATATTTAATGTGCTTATGTATAATTTAAAACAGGTTTGTGCGAAAGATATTGTCATTTTGAAAATGGCTGAAGTATTTTAAACTTACCAAAGGAATTAAAATGTTAGTGTATCTTGTAAAAGTACAATTAAATTAGTGCTACAAAATAATTCCAAGAACCTTTTATGTAAGCAGGCTAACTCGTAAAAGGTATTCATTATTAGTATGCACAATTAATTTTTTCCAATTGTATTAAAAATGAACAAATATTACTCACATAGTTAACTTCATGCATTAAAAGTGTTTTTTGTTGTCATATATTATACCTTGTAAAAAAAATCAAATTCTACTGTATAGTTCAACAATAGCTGTATATTGGTCTATTGTTCCCTTTTTTGCAATGCTTAGGTTAAACATTTCCCAATGTTACCTTATAAATCATAAATTCCCTTATTTTAAACTTTATAAGTTATTAAAGCTGTTACGGCTTTTATCACCATCATTCTTGCTACACTAAATTTTTATTTGCACAGAGTGCACAAATAGGTTTTGTATGTACCTACCAAGGATAAATCAGCAAAATCTGAATCCTGTAATATGTGTTTAATGGCGTATTGTCTATAACATTCAGGAATACAGATAATGTTTATATATACGTAGTCTGTACTATATAAGTTTGCTTATTTTGACATTTCTCTTCTTAGAATGCTGTAAAATTGGGGTTAAAGGTTAATACAATGGAACTGCCAAGGATATATATCAGAAGAGATATGTCAAAATTAGTCACACCTAAACTTTGTGTACTATGTATATGATTTACGGTGTAGTCAAACCCTTATGTTAAGTCTGGTTATCTTTTAAATGTTACATAAGTGGTTGGTGTTTGTATGTGTTTACATGTACCTGTATTTTGTTTATGCTATTGTGAATGTAAATGCTGGAGAACTCATGTTACACAGTATATTCATGTTTGTGTGTGCTGTATTTGTATGTTGTTACTGTTTGACTAGTTCTATATTTTAAGTCGCCACCTCCAAA
The DNA here is from genome assembly GCA_003012365.1 of Medauroidea extradentata. Classification (NCBI taxonomy): domain Eukaryota; kingdom Metazoa; phylum Arthropoda; class Insecta; order Phasmatodea; family Phasmatidae; genus Medauroidea; species Medauroidea extradentata. The sequence continues at coordinate 7,626 of PNEQ01090305.1, forward strand.
GAAGGATAAAAAATCCCTTCTAAATAAATAGATAAATATAAAAATATACTCTGTTTTATTTCTTTTGTGATTGGTACAATTTTTCAAGTGTACAAAAAAAAGCACAGTACTGTAATAGAATTAAATTAAATTTAATAAAGAAACTTTTTCTTGCTGTTATCATAGATGAAAGCAATGTGGTTTAGAAATCTCATCTTGCTGTGAAGAAATAATTATATTTAGCATCAATTTTCACCCATCGGGTAAATACTAAGCAAGACATTTCACTTGAGTTGTAAAATGACTCATGAACTAGTGTAGTCAGTCTTTGGTAAGCATTCTTTTTTTTCACAGCTGTGTTTCCATTTCTTTTTACAGCTGTTGTCATGGAACAAGCAGTGTTTCTCTTCCACTAATGATTTTTACACTAATCACATTCAGTTGGCTCTCAAACTGTGCAGTATATCAAAATGAAACATATTTTTCTGTAGAAATTTGTACACATGTTAGTGTTAAGAACTGTCATAAACTGGAATTCTTAAGTCAGACAGACTTAATGCTGTTTAAGTTCTCACAATATTTGCATGTAACTGGTACAACAGCCCTCTCTCCCTACCCCATTTCACCCTGCCCCAATGTCTTCGGTTCATCTTGGCAAACAAATCAGGATGATGAGAGCTTGCAGAGCTGTTGGTACTAAAAGGAAGTACATGCAAATTTATTGTCACAACTGGTGAAATGTGTACCTACAGTGTTTCACGTTACATGGATATAGGCAGAAAAACAGTATGCTAAATTTGACTTGAGACATCCTATTATGTTGGTCTACGTTACCAATCTTAGTTCCTTCCCTCCTCCTCCCTCCTCGGTTATATGAGCATCGTCAGTTAAATTAGTAGGTATAGTGTCTCCTAACTGTTGGTCACTGCATGAAAATGTTTTATTTGCCTGCAGTCATGTGCTGTTGCAATACAGAGCAGTATCTGCCGTTTACAGTGTTGTTTTATTTAAGTGTCACTATGTTTTTCTCTGTAACTATGCTTAAACTGAAATAGACAACCATGTCATATTTAAATAAGTAAGCATATTATGTATCTTTGATTATACCAAGGGTGTTATGAATCTTTGAGGTTGTTATCTTTTTTCAGTTATCACATTATACATATGCGTAAGGCCATTCAGTACATTTCCCAATAGCACAGGCTTATATCTTTTGTGTAAAGTGCAACTTCCATTGCTAATTCATGTTTACATAAGTACTTTTTTTCATTACTGGCTCCACATCATTTTTTGTTCATCTGCAGTTTGACATATTATATTGGTTGTGTTTACAGTGTTGACGTAATGACCTGTACAGGGATTGTGTTTTCAACTTTTGCAATGTCTGACCTGTGCCTAAAATATGCTTAGTAAACTGGGTGCATGATTCGGAAGCAGCCACCAATGGCATATCAACTCTTGGACCACCTTAAAGGGTAGCATAGTTTTGGACAAGTGTGCTCCAGTACCCAGTTCATTACGCTGTAGCAGGGATTATTAAACTGTCATGTCGTACAATACCCCTCAGAAATTCTTCTGTTGTAACTTGGCAGTTGGCATCTGTTTCTGACCAGTAATTTTAAATGCCCCGGGCCTGTTTCTTACCACTGCACTTTAATGCCCCCAAAACCTATATTCCTGCAAAAAAACATACTCTAATATTTACCCTTGGGCTGAAAATGAAAGGTGTCTGAGAATAATGTCCAGAACTAGTACTTGCATCAAGATACCACTTATTAGTTTTGAGATCGTACAATCCAAATACTAGATGACTTTAGTGAGAAATTCATTACTAACAGCAAAAGTCAAGGAATTACACGAATCTGCAAATTTTTCATAAACAAATTGTGATTACCTATTGGAATTTGCTAGTAAAATTAAAGATTTTATTACCTGTGTGTTTTTTGTGAATGTGTTTGTTTACTTTACTCATTTTCTATTAATATTGTAGGTTTAGACAAATATATGGTCTGCAAAGTTTGATTGTGTAAATTCATCAAGCATGCAATCATGATTTGTCATGTTGACACGCTTTGTAGACAATAGTGATATTTTTGGTAGTAAACAACTTGTTTTTACTGCACTGTGTTTTTATTATATATCTTGTTAATAGACAGCTTCTTTTTAAAACATGTTAGTCACATACTGTATTTTAAGATTGGAAACATGTTCGGTCAACAAAACATGAACAATGGCGTATGTCCACAAACCAATAAATTCTAATTGTAAATTCTAATTGCAACAAACTTTTTAAACTTTCAACTGTATTTTAAGAGTATGATGAAAACCCTTGCTTTTAGCAGTTGGATCAAAATATTTTACCTCAGCACTCCAGTTTTCGAAATGTTCACATTTCTGTACAAATTTTGGTATGCATGTTTCTTCAGCTCGATGTACGGTCCTACATTAGTTTTCGTATGCTACACAATGAATAATTTACTACATAAAAAAAGTTTTGACTATTAATGGTATGTGTGTTGTAAGAAATGTCACATTAGTTAAATATGACCTACGTAAATGTTCACTCTGGTGTTTCTATTGTGCATCATTTTAAACTTCAGTAATACGAGAAAACAAGACATGATGAGCTATATTGGTGGAAAAAATATATAGAAGCTATAGCTACATGAGGAGTGTATAAAAGCTACATGAAGAGTGTATAAAAATTGAGAGTTCATTAAATCATTGTGTACAACCCACATCCAAAGCCTCCATTCGTAAGCAGCCCACAAATGCTGCTAATCTGTTGGTGAAAGTACGATAACAGCTGCCCCAAGGAAATTTCACGTTAATGAAAGTACAAGCAAAATTAAAGTACTATTAATGCGGGTGGTGGATAGACCAGGGTAGATTCAGGAATACAGGGAATGTGCCCGACTCTGCGAGTACCTATTTTGGTGTGGGTCAACAATCAGATGGCCTCTGGACTCTGGAACTAGTCCTGCATGTTGTCCCAGCACCCAGGCGGTTGATTGTTGCATATTGTGGAACACTCTTAATGATGCTGAGAGGTGATCCCATTATTGCAAGAATAAAAATTCGCTAAATACGTTGAACTGAATGTCCGGTTTATTCACGGAAACACTCTCGAGCGGGTCAACACGTACCATGTCTAGGTTTCGCCCGGTACGACGTCGTAAGCTGCTAAAATGGCACAAGGCCAACAATGAACATTACAAGTGTGAAATGTACAATGGGGCGTCCAAGTGACTAACCCAGTGCATGTCAATCCATGAGGCCGAAAACATGAGAAAAAGGATTGCACTCTAAAAGTTAGGTCAAAAAGATTGAGTGGCCTCAGGGAGATGAGACCGCATGGCAAACGTGACTTACTTCCTCGGTGACCAAGCGGGACCGACTAATATGGCGCTTGGCAAGGGATGCGGCGGCGCGCATTCCCACCAAACTTGGTGTAATACTTTTACATGCTATTTCAAAACAAAAATTACACACTGAAAAATATTGAAAAATTAGTAGAAACACATTAATAATATTTACGCCCATATCTGCAAGTCCAAAGTCTTATAGGACACTTTCTGAAATATGTTGTTAAATGAAAGCAACAATTAAACTTCTGTAAAAGACATCAGAATAAATTACGTAATATTTAAAACATAAATGCTCCAGCAAAATCACTAGCAAATTATAAAGTAAACAAAATATAAAAAGGACAATAAAAACTTGTTCTTGGTGGGCTTTCCACAGTGTCCTACTGCTATATTGTCGTTTACGTTTTGCATTAATGGAAAATATGTATAGAAAGTTCTGTAATACAGGTAACGGAAATTGTTTTGTGTAAAATCAGTGCATAAGCGTCTGTCATTAGTTTTGCACAAGTCACCCGGGTTTCAAACCAGACGTCACTTGCCATCTGTATTACGTCATGGCGTGTAGTGCCCAGGAACTCTCGTGGGCAAACTACAGGACTGTCATCCGTTCTGCTTCAGGTACGAAGAGTTTCCAGTTTGGTTTGGATGTTGGGCATTCAATCTACAGATTGCTGTCTACGACACGCCAATGCGGGACTTCCCCTTGGTCACACTTCTTCACCTTCTCTCGCACTACAGAGCATTGTTGCTGCGCACCTATCACTTGGTTCTTCAATTCTTCCAGCGTCAGTTCGTCTTGCACCGTCACATTGTAGCACCTGGGCGACTCGTCTGTGCTAGTTGTTTCATTCCGCAATGTGGGTGGCATGATTTTGTCCCATTCCTCCTCATCTTGGGGGGCTCGGGACAATGTATCCGCAAGCTCGTTTTATGCTCCAGGCATGTGCTGGATTTCAAAATCGAAGGATTGTAGGAACAACAGTTTGCTTTGTGCCTCTCTTATCGAATGCAACCATACTAAGCAGCATTTGTCTATCCTTAAGGTGAATCTCTGGTATTCTAGGAACTGGCTATATCTCTTTACGGCCCAAACGATTGCGAGGCACTCTCGTTCCTTTATGTCGTAGTGATGCTCCACTGCGCTGAACTTCGCACTACTGAAGTCAATGATGTGTTTCTCGTCGTCGTCACCATACTGATATAATACCACTCCCAGTCCTAGTTTGCTTGCGTCTGTTTGAAGGTATAAGTGTCTGCTCGGGTCATGTCTGGATAGCTTCGGACATTCTGCGAATCTCAATTTTACCTCTTCAAAGCATTGATGATGTTCAGGTCCCCATCGGAAAGGTTTGGAGGGTGATGGGAGGTCTGTGAGTGGTGCTGAAATTACGACAAAATCTTTGATGAAGTGTCTGAGCCAATTTATTAAACCAAAAAATTTACTAAATTGTTTTCGTGTTCGTGGGGCCTGTTGATTTTGAATAAGTTCAATTTGTTCGGGTGTTGGTTTGCTACCTTCTTCATCTAAAAGGTGTCCTACCAATTTTTTGCATGCCTTTCTTATGTGACACTTCCGGTTTGCGCATGTCAATCCATTTGTCGCTAGTCCCTCGAGCACCAGTGACAAATGGCTTATGTGGTCCTCCCATGTTTCAGACCAAATCACCACATCGTCAAGGTAAGCAATGGCAAACCTGCCAACGTAGCCATCCAAGATGTTCACTATGAGCGCTTGAAAAGTTGATGGGGCACATTTCAGCCCGAATGGCATTGCACAAAATTGGAACAGTCGCCCGTCTGCGGCTGTAAACTCTGTTGTAGGTCGGTCCTCAGGAGCTACCAACACTTGCCAATATCTGCTGCGTTGGTCAAGTGAAGATAGTATTTTGGCTCGCCCAAGGGCTCCCAGCTCCCTTTACCTGTACACATGGTGGTGGTGCGCTTCGTGTTACGTGGTTCACTGGACGGTAATCCACACAAGAACGTCATGCCCTGTCTTTCTTTGGCGCCAGAGTTATGGCCGAATTGTATTGGCTATGTGTTTGCTCGATAACCCCTTCCGCTAGCATTTCTTAGATCTGATCCTTGATGATACGACATTGATGCGGTTGATAGCCGTGGAGTGGTGTGTATATAAGTTCAGACTGTGTCAACAGGATGTGGTGCTGTGTCACATCTGTTCTCTGAAAGGGTCTGTGGCTGCGAAAACGTCCCAACGTTCATTCAGTATCCGTTGCACTGTATCACGGAACTGTGCTGGTACCTTGTGGTCCAATTCGTCCAGTAATAGCCGTGTAGTTGGCTACACTGGTTTGGGGTCTAGATTGTATACAGTTCGTCGTTCCTGCCTCCCGAAGTGGATTCTGTGCGCTGCTGGTTCAACTACAGTAGAACCCCTTTTTTACACCCCCTGTTTTTACACTTTCCTTTATTTTACACCTACTGTTTGTGTTCCTATTTGCTGCTTTTACATTAGAAGTTTCCCTCTTTTTATACTTTCCTACATTTTACAACATTATTTTCAGGTCCCTTGAGATGTGTAAAAAAGGGGTTCCACTGTACTGTGTTTTGTTCTGTTAAGTATGGCACATCCAGTATAGTGTCCTCTCTGAGTTCGGACGTGACGAGAGTAGTTGTGTTGGTTGTAATGTCCCAGATTCTTACTGATATTTCGGCTTCGCCCAATGTCTCACTGGTTTGTAAGTTTGTGGCTAATTGAACTGTCTGAACAGCTGTTTTCAAATTTTTAGCATAAACGAAATTTGGTCTTACGAAGTTGTGTGAGGCTGGGGTGTCTATTAAGGCTCTACATTTGTGGCCATTTAGGATAACCGAAATTTGAAGCATGCCTTGATTCAAATTTTGAATGTGGTTGAGCAGAATGCATTGTGGGGTTTGATTACATCTCGTTTGCTGATATTCTGTTTGGTATTTGGTTTTGCATTCGAATTTGCATTCTGTTTAGTATTCTGATTTGTATTCGGTTTGGCATTCGAAGTTGCATTCGGTTGAGTATTCAGATTTGCATTCGGATTGGCATTTAGTTTGATATTCAGATTTGCATTCTGTTTGGACACTGTTTACACACACATCTGTAGCATTGACATTGTTAAACTCTACATTGTACTGTTGAGCATGGTAGGCACTCTGTGATTTACCTGGGTCAGATTTTCTTAGTTCTGGAGTATACGTCTGGCCGGTAAAATTTTTGTTTCCTGGAGTAAGGGTAGCGTCCGGCCCCCTTACCCCGACTTCCCGTTTCCCGACTTTGGTAACATAGGCCTGACAGCAGCTTTGTTCAGGCACTCTGTGTGTCAATGGTACGCTTCACCCTCACAGTAACGGCACAGGTATGTGGGTGGTTTAGAATAGTCTGGTTTGTATCCCCCAAACATCTAACTTTTCCCTTACAGCCATCTGTGGGTAGTACTTCTTCAACATGCTAAGTTTATTAGTAACAAAAGTACCAAGGGACTCATCATGTCACTGCTCTGCCTGCAGACATCTACTACGTGATTGCAATGACGCAAATGTGCCGCCAAAACTGCATTCAAACACGATTTAAAATTCACTCCAGGTCTGACCATAATAAGTTATACCTCGCCACCATGCTTTTGTCTCACCTTGTAGACGTTCGCCAACGCAGCTCAGCCAGTCTGCTTCCTCCACTCGGTAGCGCTGCAGGCGTTGCGTGCAGTCCTGAATGACGGCTGCTGGTCCTCAGCTGGTAGTCCCGCAAAGGTTGGCAGCAATTGAAACTTAGTGGCTGTTATATGCGCTCCCGCGCTCGTAGGAAGCGTAGTCGTGTTGGCTGCAATCAACTGATGTTGCTCTTCCCGGGGTTGCGACCTTGACCTGGTCAGCACGCACTGCATTGTTGACATTGCACGCGTCGTAGCTGAAGGGTAGGCGGGGCACATATATTTCCGTGAATCTCTTCCATTCACCTCATGCTCCGTTTTCCTTCGTAGAAATGTTCTGTACTCGTGTCGCGTACTGGTAGCTGGTGGTGTGTGAACGAGTCCAGGTACGAGCACTCTGAAAAATGTTCTGCTACCCATACTGACGTTCGCGCGGTAGATGCGGCTGGTCTCCTCATATCACGCTCTGCGAATTCTTGCGGGTGGCAGCGGTCACACGAGAAAAATCTGTCTCAAACAGTCTGTCGTTCCCTCGTGGTCACACACTGTTCATGAAATGGCTGCCGAGATTTATGACACGACAAAGACCCACTGCCTAGTACGTCACACCACTCATTGTACGTGCACTTATTCAGTCTCTGTTGAAAAGTTGTTTGTCGGTGTTTAGGTAGTCTCAAGTCTGTGCAACGTAACAATGTTCACTGTTCTCAGACACGTTGTTGTTCTGAAATGGTTTCACGCACCGTAAGCACAACCATGATGGTTTACCTTCCGATATGTGTGCGAGAGCATTGTTGCGTAAGTCCCAGTCCACAGCTCTTTGCTTGTCGTGCATTCATGAAGCAACCCGCGCGTCATCACACCTGCACGTATCTGTAATGTTCACACATGAAAATGGGTCCTCTGCTGTTACTGGTCGTACACAGTTTTTACATAACACTTTTGCGGTACCGTTTGTCATCTGCCAGTTCACCCTTGCAGGGTCTTTTCCTGCACACTTCACCATCCCGAACATCGCGATACGGCTGTACCCTTGCCCGTAAGGGGGTTTCACAGACACATACAAATCGCGGTGTCGACTCTGCAGCAGTAAGGGACGTCGTGGCGACTGCAGGTTTTCTCCGCGTGCTCTGACGTCTTCTTGGGCACGGGAATCAAGGATTGTTCTAAATAAAAGGAGCCTGGTTTATTCGGCGAAAGGCCTAAACAGGTTTCAGGAGAAGGAATTTCAAAATAATTCCGAATTTTGTGAAGTGGCATATGCCAATAAAAGAGATGGAGGAAATGTATGAATTTCAGAAAAAGGAAGATTTTAGGTTGGATTTGACCAACTTTACCACGGAGTTGGGTGCCACGTAACGCGAGCGGTGGATAGGCCAGGGTAGATTTAGGAATACAGGAAATGTGCCCGACTCTGCTAGTACCTGTTTTGGTGTGGGTTGACGACCAGATGGCCTCTGAACCTTGCCCACCTGCCCTTCAGTAGTTGATCTGGACTCTGGAACCAGTGCTGCGGGTCGTCCCAACACGCAGGCAGTTGATTGTTGCACATTGTAGAACACTCTTAATGATGCTGAGAGGTGATCCCATTATTGCAAGAATAAAAACTCGCGAAATACGTTGACTGAATGTCCGACCCTCGAGCGGGTCACCACATATCACATCTAGGTTTCGTCTGGTACGATGACGTAAGCTGATAAAATGGCACAAGGCCAACAATAATCATTACAAGTGCGAAATGTACAATGGGGCATCCAAGTGACTAACCTTGCGTGCGTCAATCCATGAGGCCGAAAACACGAGAAAAAGGTTCCAGAAACGTTAAAACTACTGCACTCTAAAAGGTTAAGTCGAAAAGGTTGAGTGGCCTCAGAGAGACGAGACCGCACGACACACGCGACTTACTTCCTCGGTGACCAAGCAGGACTACTTAACATGGCGTTTGGCGAGGGATGCAGCGGCGAGCCCGGGACCCGGCCGCAGTAGCCCAGACGTTGGAGGCGGCAGAACGGGCGTCCGCAGCACATGTCACTATTTATGATGTTTTGACTATGTAACCTGCAATCATAAATTGTTTAAAGGAATGTCAAAAGTGCATATGTCTTCCCAATACTTTCTTGTAATGGTGATATAGCAAAGGAAAATTTTTTAAGAGGACTTAAATTGTTTGCTCAGCAGTAAGGCTAGACTCTTACTTCACAACTCAGTGGATAAAGTTATCTTAGGCTACATAATTAGTGGGCAGTGGAAGAGGCCACGTTTTATGTCGTGCTCAAAAGTTTTAACCAAACAGATGTTCGTGTGACATAACCTCCAGCCAGACACCATAACCAGGTACAGTAACTAATTTATTGTAGTTATCAAACCAGTCAGTTATAGAAAACTGTTTTCAGAATGCTCATAAGGGTTTATTTTTTGTAAGTATGCCTGTGCTCAGAGATCTTCTGACTGCATTCAGAAATATAAGTATTGCCAAATGGTCAGAGACATGGTGTTACTTATGTCGTGAGTGAAGAGATATTGGTCAGTACTTAACATCTAGGTCTTAAGCACTGGTGAGGAGTAACATGACGTATAGAGCAGTGCTGGAATGAAGAAGCGGGTAAATCTGGAGATCTCTGAGAAAACTTGCCAACTAATGGCATTGTCCAGCACGATTCCAATGTGAAAAACCAGGGACCTACCCCACCGGGAAGTGAACCTGAATCGCCTTGGTGCATGGGCTGTTCACTGTATCCGCAATGGCAATGGCTTGTCACTTATTTTTAAGGCCCTTCCCATGCATACCACCATGAAATAGGATAAGCTCTGAAATTATTTCAACTTTTTTTAACATTTTAAAATAAGTTGAAATCATTTTAGAACTTATATGTTATTGTAGAGAATACTTACAATCAGTGGCGAGGCGTGAGTTTTAGAAGAGAGGAAGCAACTGGTATGAATATACAAATTTTATTGTTAAAATAATTTCACAAAAAAAAAAAAAAAAAAAAAAAAGGAAGTGTCTAGTTAACCTCCTCCACGTGACTAAGCTTACACTACTGACTTAACATTATTACGTGTAGGCTATGGCCGATAGTTAGCAAAAAATAAGTTGAAATAGTGGCTTTATTTTACTTCATAACTAAACAATGGTAGTATGTATAATTTGTAGGCTGATAACTAAAGAGAAGTTACATTTTTTACTTAATAACGAAAAAATACATTATTACATGGTTAAATATCAATCTGGATAAATTATTTTCTAGCTTGAAGTGCTTAGCAACAATGAGAGACTAAATACAGTTCAGTAGTCAACATTAAATAGACGAATGCATACCAGCAATTTCATATACAGTATTTACGAAAGCATGTAATCTTAAAACAAAAAGAGCATGCATAACACAAGACCGTGATGCAATGTGAACATGTACCAAAGTGCAACAAATACGATATAACTACTCACTGGACCATGTCGTAAAAATGGACGCAATTGTAATTTGCTGAGAGTTTATTAATATTTCCGAAATTATTATTTTTTAATTACTGAAGTTGAAATAAAAAAAATTACTAATTGTCTAAAATTGTTTAAAAATTCAAAAAACAATTGAATGCTGTTTTATACATGTCTTGAAATTGCTAGTGACACTGTTTTTAGTGTAATTTATTTCATTTCAGTAAGTTAGTTTTTCTGTCTACTATAAAAATGTTCATAGTAGTAAAAAATTGTCTCAATGCATGTCTACAAAACAAATATAAAATTTATTAAAACCACTAACAATTTTTAATTAACTCGCTTTCCCCCCTGTACCCATTCATAGGTGATTTTTTTTTCTCGGAAACAAAGAACAACAACCAGATATTTAAGTACAGGCTTTCTTACCTTTCATAGGTTGCAATTAAAATAAAAGGAGATTCTTACTAATGTTTTGATGAAAAACATAATGTAGTTACACATTGCGATGACACAGCCCTTACTTTACAGAAAGATGTAGAAGGTCGATCTAAAAATACTACACTTATTATTGAAAACTGAAATATTTACTTACAGAAATGCAGCCACGTGCACGCGAATCTGTGTACAGAGGAACAGACAAAAAGCGGTCGATATCTACTCCTTCGTACAAGTTCGGTGTGGCCATTCGGCTAGCCTCGTGTAGTAAGCAAGTGACTCGGTTGCTTCCAGCCCTCACTACAACTTGGGTCCGCTACAGACACTCGCACCCCCACTGAGTCGTTCATCGGCTGCAATAACCCTAGGGGTCTGGAAGCAGAGGACACGACTACTTCCATGGCCAAGTAGTTTCACCAGACAAGAGACACCACTATCCTCGTAGCTAAATAAATGAAGCACTGCAGTGTAAATAAATTATGTTCTACTATAAAATTTTATATAATTTTATTGTTTAGTAAGTGATGTGAATTATTAGGGAAGCAATGCTTCCATGGACGCTTCGCCCCTGCTTACAATGTTTACAATTTAATCTGTGAGTTACAACATTTTGAAGTAGAAATGTTTAAACTCAAGTTCTATAAAGTACCAGGTCGCCTCATGCGAGTATTTTGCAGTCATTGGCTAGTGGAAGTGTGACGTAACTCAGAGACCCAAACAACGTGGGACTTCATATATACGTTTTTTCAATGGACTTTGGAGCTAGGAAAGTTATTACAAACCAATTGTAAATCACTTGTTATTAATCAATTGACGTGAACCAGCGTCCACATTCCTATTCTAGACAGTTTGCTCTGCTGTTGTCTCGAGCGAAGGTCCTGCTCTCGAGACCTGAAGAGGCTACTCCAAGGGTTATGCTATGCAAACCTGTAGCGAGTAACCTTCCACTCATGCTGGCATTGGGTGCAGCAGATAGGGAATATATTAATTAATGATCACACCTGCTTTAATTGATGTATTTCCCGGTAAACCGTATGAGTATGACAAGCATGAGGCGTGTGTTCTGTGGTAGTGCCAACATAACACTTGTAGCGGCATGTGTTTTAGTTTTTAGTTCTCTACTGATGTCAATTATTTGTACTTATTTTTCTTAATGAGAGTGTATTGTGTACATATCAATTTAGTTTGTATCTGTTTCTGTATGTAAGTTTTGGCGGGCAATGCTGCGCTACTAGAGCACATTCCGCCACTTTGTCGGCAGTCCTGCCCCAGACATTCAAGGGAGCACATGTGCAGGAGGTTTGCTCCGTGACATCATCTGTTGTTCTTTCGTGTCGTGACTTGTGTTCCGTATAATTGTAAAGTATTAAAACGGTAGTAGGAACATATATATGTATACACTTTCATTTTTACATGCCACGGCCGCTTCATGTACAGTGCTGACAGTGTGTTCCTGGCGTCATCCTGGCCATAACAAGAGCGCAACACATCGCCAATCACTTGCTACGCAACAGCGACGCTGCATGGTGTAGCCACATGGCCTTCGACCACGCTCTGAGGTAAAAAGAGTTTCTGCTCGAGTTTCGCCGAGCTCCTCACATTAGCGAAACTGGTGCCTAAATGGTTTTCTCCGCATCCTTCCCTGACATATTATACTTCCCCAAGTCGCATCACAATGTAAGAGAGATATTTTAGAAATTAATCCGTTGCTTCAGTGTAAATAAAAAGTTCTGAAAAATTTATAAACCTATCTTAAGACGAAAGAAATGGAGTGATTCAGTTATAGGAATGTACAATAGGAAGCCTTTGGGTGAATTTGTGTGAACAGACAAAATAATTGCAGCTCTTTGGTTATTAATTTTTTTATAAATATGTACATCTTGCTTCTCAGGCCAGCAATTCATACCTTGTTTGGTTATTGCATGTTTGACACGTAACCTAACTGAGGCTATGTCTGTATTGTATGTAGGCCCTACTAGTTAGAAAAATTGTGTTTATCAAATAAATAGTATTAACATGAATAATTGTTTCTAATGTATAATATGAATCCTGTCTCAATCAAGTTATTTATGGTGCTGCAAAGTTTTCATACATTGTAAAATTTACTGAGAAAAAATTTACGTGAGGTTACCCATGCAGTGTGATGTGTCTTGAAATGCAGTTTTCTGTCAGGTCAAACATTGGGGTATGTTTAAAATTACTTTTATGTTGCAGTAAAACTGCAAGTAATTAGGTTCAGTTTGTGTGCAGTAGCAAATTCACAAAAGTTTATTTTAGATAACAATGCATGGTTTTTTTTTTTTTTTTTTTTTTTTTTTTTTTTTTTTTTTTTTTTTTTTTTTTTTTTTTTTTTTTTTTTTTTTTTTTTTTTTTTTTTTTTTTTTTTTTTTTTTTTTTTTTTTTTTTTTTTTTTTTTTTTTTTTTTTTTTTTTTTTTTTTTTTGAATACTGTTTTCAAATAGTCTTATTTATTTTAATGAATTTTTGTTTTTACTTTGCATGAAGAAAAGTTTTTGCAATTATGACACTGTTATTTGGAAAACCGAAAAATACATAAGTGAGATACCAGTTTAAATATACTGTACTAAATATGTGCAGTGTCCGGACTTGCTTTAATCTTATGTAAACTATTTGATCACTAAGCAACAGTACATCAAGTTACAGGTTTTTTTATTTTTTTATTTTATTTTATTTTATTTTTTTTTTTCCAAAAAATCTCGAACTTCTTGCAAACACGATTGTTTACATTGGTTTATATTCGGAGGTCTCTAGCACAGACATAAAATAACACGTCTGGACACTAGCCTATCCAACAATGCTATTGAGTTGACCAATTTATGACTGAAAGTGCCACTGGTAATGAAGATGTACTACAAATTGCCCGTGAAAGTCATCAAAAAAGTTAGTAAAAATTATACCTATTAGTGCTACTCTTTGTGATCATTTGTGCTGCAAAAATCACAAGGTAAAAGCTATTTACTTGTCGCGGCCCAACTTTGTGTCCGAAAATTAAAGTTTGTGCCCTCATGGTTTCCAGACTACATTGAGTTACATGTAGGAGGCCAACTTGAAGGTTCAAGTTGGCCCGCAACTTCAAGATATGCCAAAAAAAAGTATGCCAATTGGTTGTGCTCTATTTGTGCACATTTGTGCCTGAATATTAGAGTTAGTGCTCTAACGGTTCCCAGGATACTTTAAATTATGTGTAGGTGAACGTTCAGGTTGGCCTGCAACGTGAAGATATGCAAAAAACAAATATGCCAATTGATTGTACTCTATTTGTGCTCATTTGTGCCAGAAAATTAGAGTTAGCGATCTAATGGTTTCCATACTACATTGTGTTATGTGTAAGAGGAAAACTTGAACATCCAAGTTGGCCCCGCAGTTTAAAGATATATATATATATATATATATATATATATATATATATATATATATATATATATATATATATATATATATATATATATATATATATATATATATATATATATATATATATATA
>PNEQ01090307.1:7406-24163 GCA_003012365.1 Medauroidea extradentata
CCCCCCCCCCCTCCCCTCGAATTCACGTCAACAACTATGAAAATACAACCAGAGACTAACTTATCCGCCAAGAGATCGAGTCACTCTTGCCGACAACAATACGCCTGCGGTTCTGTCACTTCTTACCGAATAGACGGTAGCCCAGTAAAATTAGACTGAAAAACGACGGTGCTGACGAATAATTAAAGGAAAGCTGGAATCTATTTTAATCGATTCAGTACACCCATAGTAAGAGTATACTAAGTTAAGCCCAATTCCCGAGTTTTGAAAAAAACTGCAGATTTTTAAATTTTTTTTCTGGTTTTTCTTAAACTATACGTAAACGAAGCCTCCAATTAAAACCATTATTCTGAAGTTAAATGTAGCGCATTAAATTACGATTCGAATGAGTATTAAATACACTGAAATCGATTCTTTTATAATTTAAAAAAACACATTTAGAAAAATCGCTATTTTAACATTTTTTTCTAAATATTTTTAATTTTTGAGATTTCACACTTACAGTATGTCCGAAATAATCGACTCTAACCAAAAAAGCAATGAAATAAAAATTGTAAAAAAGTTTAATTATGCTTTTTGCAAACACTTACATTGAGTTTCATAGTTCACACATATATATTTTAGTTTATAATTTGAATAACATGTGCAATAAACGATTTTGTGTGAAATATTTCTTTAGTGTAGATGTTTGGTGATAAGCAGATATTATTAATTTTGTCAAGTTTATAATTTACCAGCCAGTTATATTTGGTAGGGAATGCAGACTTTATATAACACAGGATTTAAAAATTTTAAAAATGATTAAACGCATGAGCAAGCTAAACCACTGACTTGACATTACCTTTTCTTATACTTCCTTTGTACGTTGAGAATAATAAATGATTTTGTGACTTAATAAACACAAATTCTCTCTCTCTCGCTCACTCTATGCTGACTTTCTTACCATATATATGCCTGCTTTAACTGCACTCTCTGCACAATGCTATCTATTAGTAGTTAAAGTAAATAAATAAACGGTCATGCCAACACAAACTAATTTTGCTGGCATGCCTTAAAAATAAATATCCCGTGTGATTGTTAAAATGCATCCCTATTTACTTTACTGGTGATAAAATTATACCATGTCATTCATAATTTCACTGAATAATACTTAAAATCGATAAAACGTGTGCGTAGCTGGTATGTCAATTATTCCTAAATTTTACATGTTTGTGGAATTTCAATACCGTTGTATTATTTGCTTCTAGAATTTTAAATATTTTTAGTAAATTGTATTTTGCCTTTGACAAACATTGTTTTTAATGTAAGGACATTTCTTTCCCTATAATTTATTACCAAAAGCCACACAAATGAACGGAATACGGAGTCGTATTCGTACACGGTTTTGAAAACGAAATATTTAATGCATTTCATGTCGTATGTAGTCTTCTAACGTAAATTATTATTTAAATACAGTAACTGTAAAAACTGTAATGGCCATTAAAAATGTAAATAAATTACTAGAAGTAGGGTTAAACTCAGTACAACAATGCTGTCTTAGAGAGTGCACCATATGCGGCTGTTTGAACAGCGACAAGATTCCAATTAGACTATACACAGCGATGCAAAATGTTTATTATGATTGTAAATTGTAACTGTTAACGAAATGCCTTAAGGTTATGAAAGATATATTGATGAATGTAGATTTAAAAAGAGAAGGGAGATTTGTAAATATACAAGGTTAGAAGCGTTATGTATTACGAATAACTGTCTGATGTAGCCTTATTTTGAGGAGATGTGTGTATGTGTGTATATGTATGTATGTATATATATATATACATACATACATGTGCGATTATATAAATGCTAATATGTCAATTATCCTTAGTATCATACTAACTTCCTAGCCTTTCTTTAAATCATAATCATACGAGCTACGCGTATTCCCTTTGATAAAAAAATTTATTTTGAATCATTATTATTTAAAGAGAAACTATCATTATTTTTGAATGAGAAGAGCCTGCTTATTTGCGTAGAGAATTTTGACAATAGCAATGTTCCTAATATACATAATACTGTCATGAGTATGATCGATTTAAAACCCGAAACGGAACATTTTGTAACTGCTCACAGAATTAAAAATTGTGAATATTAATAAATAAGACTTATGGAATACTGAATGTTCCATATGTGCTAAAAATAATAGTAAAAATACATTTTAAATCAAGAAATTAATGCATCCAGATAGGAATAAGTTATTCTTTTCGAATGTTAAGAACTAAGGTATATTCTACAGCAATTTACAGAAATATAAAATTTAGATATTTGGAATTCTTCTGATCTACGAGTTTCTATTCAGCATAACTTAAAATTCAAGATACTGTAGCTTGTATGTTAGTTTCAGTATTAAAACGCAATATTTTGCAATTCGCCTGACCAAGACAGCTTCAATGTTCTCCTTGAATATGACAAAAGGAAACAAATCTGCCCGAATGTAGGTAGTCTTTCTTGCTTTGAGACAGATAAAACCTTTCTACATTATGTTGAATATATTTTATAGAAACCGGTTTCCAACTCTTAATCTTATTATAATTTTGTAGTTGATGATCACTGGGTTTTATATTTTTATGATGTCACTAGTGAAACATTTTAATGCTGTTATTATTCCACGTTTTTTTAATATTGTAGCTAATATAATATGGTCGTAGTAGATGTATGTTATGAGTATCAAAGCAGTTCATCATATATTAAACATGAGCTAAAACTTTCAATAGCTTGTCAGGTTCTTGTCTAAACGAATAAATGTGTTTATATATATATATATATATATATATATATATATATATATATATATATATATATCAGAAACTGTTTGTCTGTCTGGGCGTGTTGGGACAAGTGCACCTTTCTTGTTCCTTATGTCATTATGATTCTTTATACACTAGGATGGGCCGCTACAGGCGTACATGTACAATAATACATGCATAATAACAGAGGCTACCGCATGCTTCCAACGCATGGTATGGGAGGGTGTTCATACTTAATTCCCTGCATACGTGTAATCATACATCCGAATTGAATCTGGAAAGTCAGCGTTCCATTTGTCGTGGTAGTTGAATTATCGTCAGTCAGCATGTTCGTTAACACAACTTTCACGGTGGTATTACGCCCATACTATTGATATTACAGGCGTAGTTCCTATACTCATTATTCTTTATTTAGGTCTGGCTACCTGTACCCGCGAGTTTTTCCGCGATTTACTTCCCGCCCTATATACAGAATGGTCCTGAACTACAGGTACAAACGCAGGGAGGTGATTCCTTATGGAAAATAAAGTAGGACACTGTGTAGCTAAGTATAATTTTGTGGGAGTAATGAGCCGCAGAATATTGAATTTGAAAACCTTATTATTTTAAATATCGAAAACAGAATTATGTAAAATGACAATACTCTGAACATTGATTTGTGTTATAATAGTCTTCAAACCCACATCAAATGCTGGTTGATACCTTCAGCCATTAATAAAAGAACAGGGGTGGCCACCCTCTAAGTGGACTAAACGTTTGTGCCATCGTGATAGTGTAACATTTGACAATGTTTTACTGAGTAATGCGAGCTTTGTAATAAAAATGGTCCTTTATTGCAACTGTCTACGGCTCATAGTTTTCGTGAAAATGCACGCGAAGCTTTGGCTGAAGCGATAGAGTACCAGGAGAACATAGGCAACACTGCGTACATTGTGTTTGGAAGTGCTCAATTGCTCTATCCAAAAGGGGTTAGAAAAACATTACGTACGAAAAATATCGTACAGTAATTTGTAAGGGAGATGTCCACCCTTACAAACCGACGTTTCACCGAACAAAAATTAAATCTAGCAGACAGTAAGAAATTTATTGTGAATGATTACATTGAGCGTAAGTATTTGCACAGCCACTATTGTGGTGTACAACTTCGAGAAAAACAAAGGGGTGGTACGGTCCTACCAATGTGTGTGTAACATGTAGGTATTTTGTATTGCTTTTCAAAGATGTAATACATAATGCATAATACAAGTCACCTTCACGCAACGTGTTTATGTTAACTATAGAGAAGAAACACGTGTGAGGGTGCACTTTATTGCCCGCCAGGTATGCAACCTGCGTTGCAAGGCTGGTCATATGACACAGTTGCGCGCGCATCTTTCGCTTAACACCGCTACCGTGGTGTGCCAGGGTGGCATTGCACAGTTGGAGCGCAACATGGAGAGACGTTACACATATGTAGAAATGGCAGATATGCATCTCATGTATGGTGCTGCTGGAGGTAACGCGAGGGAAGCTCAGCGTCTGTATGCACAGACATTTCCAAACAGACATTGTCCAGGACATGGAATGTTCTCGTCTGTGGACTGACGGTTACACGAGACGAACACATACAGCGAACAGGTATGACACCGGCGTGAGACGCAATGTTAGAACAGTCAACTTTGAGGAGGTAGTATTGGAACGCATCGCCAATTCGCCATCAAGTAGCACACGTGGAATTGCTCGCACAATGCATGCAAGCTACCAAAGTGTGTTGAGGGTTCTGCATGAACAACTACTACACCCTTTTAATCGCGAAAAGGTGCAAGCATTACAACCAGCTGATTTTCAGTCACGAGTCAATTTCGCTCGCTGGTTTCTGCATCAATATGCAAACAAGCCTGGATTTTCTCCAACATGTTGTGGACCGACGAGGCTTCTTTTACGCGTGATGGCATTCACAACAGTCGAAACAGTCACGTATGGAACGACGTCAACCCACATGTGATGGTTGAACACCGCCACCAAGTGACATTTTCTGTTAATATCTGGACCGGCATTGTCGGTGACAACCTGATTGGCCCTTATTTTTTTGCCAGCACGTTTGACTCGCCGCCTTTATCGACAATTCTTAGAGGACATACTTCCAGTTCTGTTGGGGGATGTGGATTTACAAATCACGCCAGCGTATGTGGTACCAACATGACGGAGCTCCTGCACACTTCGGTTTGGAAGTTCGTCGTCACCTTACCATCACATTTGGTGAGCGATGAATAGGCAGAGGT
The DNA here is from genome assembly GCA_003012365.1 of Medauroidea extradentata. Lineage (NCBI taxonomy): Eukaryota > Metazoa > Arthropoda > Insecta > Phasmatodea > Phasmatidae > Medauroidea > Medauroidea extradentata. The sequence goes on from PNEQ01090307.1 coordinate 12,454, forward strand.
GGACCTGTGAAGTGGCCACCACGCTCCCCAGACATGACGCCACCTGATTTCTTTCTGTGAGGTCACCTGAAGACATTAGTATACGAGACCCCGATCAACACAGTAGCAGAACTTCGTGCCCAGATTACTGATGCATGTGTTACTATTCGCAACACCCCACACATGTTGCATCACGTGACGCAATCAATTGTTCATCGCTGTCAATTGTGTAGCGAAGTAGGTGGTTGCCACTTTGAACAGTTACTGTAAGAAAATGTGGTATTTTCGCAAGTCACGTTCCCGTGCAGTTGCAATCTAAAATAAAATAAAAACAAAACCAACAAAATTAACATCAATTTAAAATCACTAAGAGTTAACCAATTTCTTTTTCCATTTGGAATACAACTATCAGAAGATCTGTAGAAACATAATTCGGTCCTATCGTGTAACCCGCATTCACATACAGCAAATAAATTATAGTCGTACGACCACCTTTGCAACTCGGGTTGCATACCTGGCAGGCAATAAAGTGCACCCTCACATGTGTTTTTTTTCTCAATAGTTCACATAAACATGTTGCGTGAAGGATTATGCATTTTGACTTGTGTATTACATCTTTGAAAAGCAATACAAAATACCAGTGTGTGGATTTCACTGTACTCAAAACGTACTGCAGCAAAACAGCCAGAATTAACTACGCCCACTATGTTGGTACAAATGAAACCAAATTTCGTATCAACAAGATTTACTATTAGCATACAATGATAGGAATTTCCGCAATATGACATTCAATCTTATAATTATTCATGCCTTAGTATGTTTTACACTGCTGACCTACAAAAACAAACTGTACAAATTTGAGAGCCGGAATGACAAACTTTCGAAATATAAAATTGTATCGAAATCGGTCTAACAGCTCTCGAAAATTAATTTAAATTTTTATTTGTGTCATACTACCATCCAAAATGGTAGACATAAAACAGTAATATCTAATTATATTAAAGTTTTGCTAAGGAAATTAATAAATACGAAATTTGGTTGCAAGTTCTGAATTATTATATATGTTTTACTTAATAATTATTTGTTGGTTGATTGAAGTGTTATACATAACTAATGAAAGTATTGTTGAGAGGTGTCCTGTGTCGGCAGTGTCTGTCATGAGTCTTGCAGTTACATGAGCTCACCACAGTTAATCACTCCGAGACTAGTGAGTCAACACACGGTTCAAAGTAAATAAAGAACGGAAGAGTCGTAAACTGCAATTATAGTGAGTTTAGTTTCCTGTCATCCTTCTTCTTCCCTCTGTCAGCACAATTATACGTCCGAGCCATGCTCGTTCTTTACCCACCTGTCTGCTTCGCTCTTCCTCCATCCCTCGGTCTGCTATGGCATCTTACAACAGCTGGGACATTAATTACAGCCAGATAAACCTTCCTTCAAGGCATCACTTAATATGAAAGACAAGTTGAGAAACGACATATCAACGCAAAACAATTTACTAATTCGTCAGCAACCATTTTGTCCACTGCTTCAACAAGTATTTAACTGCTGTAATGAAGGATATAATTATTAAGATATAATTTTCTTCCGTTTACAGTGATACAAGAAAATTTCATGGCAAAATTTTGGTGAGCCAAAAACTCACCTGGCCAACATTTCTTTATTGTTCGTCAGTTTCAAAAGTTTAACAGGGTAGTTATACAAACAGATTTTACAACGCGGCAAATAATGAATTAAATTTAGTTTACTAGACATGTGTACCCAGTCATGTGTGGCTGAAGTAACTTGCAAAGTGTACGTGGATAACCATTACCTTACTTCACGGTATGATAGTGGAGTGTTCGTTTACAGCTTAATGTATTTTTAAGACGTGATATTTCTGCCTTAAAATTGTTTTTCAGTTCATATTGAGTAAAGCTCTGTGCATGCACGCGCGCGCGTGTGGGGGGGGGGGGTAATGACCAAATAACTAGCGTGAGCTGGCATCGTTGATGCAAGCTTGATTTCCTGAGCAGGGTTTATGTTACTACATATGTGACCTTCAGTCGATCTGGCGAATAGTGTTTGAAAATGGAATTCTGACAAGTCAGAATCAATTCCAAGTTACTTTTTTAATACTATTCATTCCTAGCTGTAATCATCATCGAAATTGTATGTTTAAGTGTTTGTTTGTGTGTGTATGTGTTTGTAGATGTGTGTGCGTGTGAACGATCAGTAGTCCTACCAGATCGTGGATAGTTAATTGTAAGTTGCCCACATGCCACTTCAGATATCAATTACTTTTTTTAATTTTAAGATTTGCAAATGACAATGTTTGACAGTGGGCACAAAATAATTCTCAGAAAGTTTTGTTGACGGATACAAAGAAATACATTGTACTCTTGTAAATGTATTGTTCTCCTACATAGATTGCTGGATAATGTATGTGAGCAGCACTGACAATGTCTGGGTGACGTTTGCATAAACAAACATACGGTTCAGTTAAATATGTACAATGCATAAAGTTCTTAGTAAAATTAAAATTTAGCAAAATAATTCAGAATGGGCTTTGTAGTTTAAATAAATTATTTAAAATTCTATCCCGTGTTTTACGCATCCAAAATTTTTCATTTTAACCAAGCAAAATGTACATGTACACAAATGTGTTTTTCTGTCGTACTACTTTTATCCGAAGAATCGGATTAAGCGAATTTATATTACACATTTTTTTTTTTTTAATTTTAATGGTGACGTAAAAATTATAGTCCAGAGCAGGATATAATTTATTATGATTCTGTTTCACTTGAATCAGCTTTCCACGAAAATGTCGATTCATTGTTACTTGAAAAACGCGAGGATAAATCTTAAAATCATCTAATATGTATTACCATTTACAGTAAAGAAATGTTACCTAATAACGTTATAATTGAAGGGGAATAGGAAAGAAAGACGTCGAGCGAATAGATATTTCATAGTGTACGTCTGTTTATCCATCGTTAGAAAGTAGTGTGCTTTGTTTTCGTGTAAAATATTTAAAACCCCACTTAGTAAAATAAGAGCTTGAAATAATATATTTTATAGATATAGAGATCTTTCATTTTAATAACTACCAATTTTTTTAATATCGAGAGCTACAAAATAACTGAATTTCTAAAATACTCAAATTTTTATTTGAAAATAATTTTAACATTCCTAAGCCTCTGTACTAGCGGCTTTCGGACAGTAAATTTATTTTCAGTTAATATGATTGTCTTTTAAAAATTTAATTACTATACAGTCCTGAATGTTATTGCATTGACTATTATAGAATCAAACGTGTTCCATTTTTATATATATCGTGGTTTCATGCTCTTATTCAAAAAATTGTTAATAACTTTTTATTCTAAAAACAATTGTTGTATAAATTTACGTTTATTAATAACATATCAAGTACGCAAAATAATACCCAGCGAAATTAATGAGTAGTTAAGATTTTAGAGAGCTTTTTTAAATTTTGTTTTCGTATTTCCTTTTATTGTAATCAGCTACGCGTGTGAGATAGATATGTATGCAGCATATCTGTATGTAGAATGAAAGTGTGAACTTAACATATTTATCAATTCATGCCTAGATGTGTGTATATATACATATATTTATATACACACTTATTTTAATTTGGAAATATGCACAGAAAACTTTTATTATTCAGATTATGTGTGTAGGATATTTTGTAACTAATATCTCCATTCGAGGGACATCGCAGTGAACATTATTTTTACGTATAGTAACTCTACACGAGATTGTACAGCTACAAATATGTTAATGTTAATAAGACTAACTACGTTACCTTATAGAAGACGAAAATTCTGCATTTCAGTCGTTAGGTATGATAGGATCAGCAAAATATCATTTGCAAATGTAACAACGTTGGGAGCACGCAACTACCCGCACACACACGTACAATAAGTTGCATTTTTCAATCCAATGAGATGATGAATTGAGATGATTTTGGGGCTCTTTAACAACAAGAACTCAAAGTTAAATATCCCCGTAGTAAAATTGTAAATGCCACCACCACGAGGTGGCATCAAAAAGAGCCGATTTTTATTTCTTGATTTTCTCTAGAACAAGTGAACCAATTTTCAATTTGAAAACGGTAAGTTGTGTTGTTTTAACAAACAAATTTTGATCATTCTATTTTAACCATGTTGATTAAGCGAAAAGTTTAGTTCGCTTATCTAAATCCTAAAATAAATAAATTTTAACAAAATGTTACCAGCATAACATATAAGCCAGCTTTGCCTCAAAGTGAGCGCAGATTAACCCAGAAAATACAAATCGTTTATGTAATCTAGGAAAATTAAACAATAAAATTGATTTATTCGTTTGATAAACGAAATATACTAAAGGTAAGTCAGCTTGCTAAGCAGTATGAGTGTAACCAATTTAGTACATTGAGTGAAATTTTTTTTCTAAGATGTATTTCTATCGTAAAGATAAAAAAAAGCCGCCACTTTCGAAATATTACAAAATGATGAACGAAATACACCAAAGTTAAGTCAGGTTTGTATGGAGTATATGTGAAACGAGATTGATGAATGAATAAAAAATATATATCCTAAGATATGTATTACTATACTTAAAAGTGTAAAGATGGCCGTCATTTTGGAAATATGCACAGAGGATAAACGAAAGACACAAAGTGAAAGTAAGCTTTGTATGTAGTATACGTGTACCAAGTTTGACGAAATTCTGAAAAATACTTCCCAAGATATGTAATACCATGGAAAAAATGTAAAAATGGCCACCATTTTCAAAACATGAACACAGGATGAACGAAAAAACAGAAAATGTGTATATTTGTAATTAGTACATGTGTATCAATTTTGGCGAATTTCTGAAATATGTTTCCTTAGATATGTAATACTATGCTAAAAGTATAAAAATTGCCGTCATTTTCAAATGGTAAACACGGAATAAACCTTATACACAAAAGTCAAGTCAGATTTGCATGTATAATATGTTTACTATGTTTGGTTATATTTTGAAAAATATTTACTGAGATACATAATACTATCCTAAAATATAAAAATTACCTCCATTTTGAAATATGAACACAGGCAAAACGAAATACTCAACAGTAAAGTCAGATTTGTGTGTAGTATATGTGTACTAAGTTTGGATAAATTTATAAATGGTTTGATAGAAACTAAGTTTTCTGCCCTATCACAAAACTGGTTACGCCCAGAGCCAGAGACAATTGTATTTCATGGCCATGCCTACTTTAAGATCCAAATACCTTCGTCAATATTAGCCTATGAAAGCTTAGTTATGTAAAATGAATTCCTAAAAGTTTGCCTTGAATTTCTATGCTGAATCTTGTGAAGGATAAAGGATGAACTTCGAAGGTTTAAATAATGAGTAGGAAGCTTACAACTGAGATCACCGCTACATAATATGAGTATAAAGTTTGTTACGCCGAACATGACTCGTAGACGCATCCTAATCGGAGTAGGCTCTTCAGACACTTTTAATAAGGATACACAATAAAGATGCTTGAAAAAAACCAGGCTTTTCCAAACGTAATTTGTTAATTTGCCGGTGTCATAACGTAAGTACATCTGTTTATGTGATACGCATTTCCAACTCGCACGAAAACAGTACGTCACGACATTACCGCATCTGTGACGTCATGTTTCATTACAGAGAGTAGGAACCGCGTACTACCGGGGCCTGAATCATTATTCCGGTTCTGATACACGACTATAGCATACTGTTTTAATTTTGTTTTAAGGCAATAAGTGAGATTACGAGTACAAATCATTCACATAAATTATTTGTGACCATCAAAGAGCTGAAGAACTTCGCCGAACGTTTTTCGAGCAGTGCAACGACAAATGGACGTTTCTGTGTCATTAGCGCATGTAATGTGACCGTATTACAAAAGTGAAACTGAGGCGTTACAATTTAAAATTTCAGTTTAACGTTCACACTCGGAACAATAAATATTTCCCAGATTTTATCATTGCTTAGTAAAATATCGATGGCTGATTGTTCAGACCACTTTCCTCCCACTAAGACGATCCGGTCTCGATTCCCAGTGGGGTTTATCTCAAAGTTTTCGCACGTGGGAAAAGTTATGGGGGTTGCCGTTGGCCAGAGGGGTTTTCTCGTGGTGCTCCTGTTTCTCCAATCCTGGCATTACGTCGCTGCTCCAAGTGTGAAGGCACATTTCACTCGTCATCCCTCATTCATCTATGTTGTCTCCAGGTTGGGCTGTCACTCCATCCAGCCATAACAATCTGGTTAAAACAACGCAAGGAGAATCCTTTTGGCGACGCGCGATCCCCCAGACCTAGTAGCAATTTTACAATTACATTTTAGTAAAATATGTACAATATATCACTGGAGTCTGTCTAGCAAGCAATTTCGTAACCGTTGTTATCGTGTATAGTTATATATTGGGCCTAAACTACTAAAAAGTTTTCTAGTAATAAAAAAATATAATAATTATTTAGCAGTGGCATTGAAGACTTTTTAAACTACATTTGTAAACAATAGTTTGAATTCGTGAAGTGTATCATTCAAATAGTAATTTATTTTAAAAATAACCTTAAACATAATTTTGAAAGTGGGTGAAGTAGATTGTTCTCCTGGTTACGAATGTAGTCTACTATTTACCCGATATAAAGTTGGCTATTTCTCCCTGCTAGATGACTATCTACTGTACTGATAATTAAAGCGTATTATAAGAATTTTAAATCAGCACGAGAAGCAATATTTATTATATGTAATTAATAAAGCTTATCTTATGTCCGTCTTTATTTTTTTCGAGATATACTGGCATAAAACAAATAAGCGGCACCAATGAACCGCTATCTGTACGAGTTGTGCGTTGTAGTTGCTATATACGCTCGTCGTTGTGGAGCCATTATCATATAGTCCATTTCAATCAGACAATATATATATATATATATATATATATATATATATGCATGAACTTGCCTTATATGATTCATTTATATAAAAACAAGTTGTTTCATTTCTCCCGTTTTACGCGCTGCCCGGCGTCGAAAAAACATCGGCTTTTGGAAGCGTGGCCATACGTCCCTTAATACCTAACATTTTATATTCTCAGCTAAACTAAGGTTAATTCTACTACAGGTAAGAAAGAAAATGTGTTTTCTCATGGGAGAGTTTGGCACAGGGAACATTTCTGCCGCTAGTTTCGCTACAATCGCATGTGAACCAGAAAAATACGTAACTGTTGTAAACAGATAAGGACATAAAAAACAAGACCAACAAAAAAAAAAAGCAATCCCAGAGGAATTTTGTCAGATTTTTAAAAATAGTTTTTATATTGTTTTATATATTAGATATAATTCTGTCAATAATCAGCACAACACCCAGCACAAAAGACAGGCACAAAGATAACCAGATTCCCAATATGAAACAAATATGTAAGTAGACAAAAACCAGTGAACAGTGGACAACAACTAAAATAGCAGAAACCACAAATACAAGTTAAAAACAAAGAAAAATGCAACGTTTCGGGAATTGTGATCTATTCCTTTCTTCAAGCTGTGACACAGCTGGCCGAATACCAAAATGCGAACGACGTTCGATTATTATTATTTTTTGTACTGCCCCTCCTCGTAGCACAAGGTGGTCCCCGACATGCCAGCTGGCTTGATGGGGCCTCCCGGATATATGGGGGAGGGAATGTTCTAGGGGGAGGACATAGTGCGTTCCAGCCGACTAATTTTAATAATGTGAAATTGGTGACCACGTATTCTCAGTCTTGCTAAGTTAAGAGTAGGAGAGAAACGTTCGTCCGCGGTGCGTCAAGCACTAGGGAGAGATTGCAAGAGCCGGCGAATTTGGTCTCTTACAGATTTTTGAAGTTACTATGTGGAAAGAAACTGTAAACCAGCGTCAACATTGGGAATAAACCTGCTGCCGGCAATAATATGTTGACGACACCCAACCCACAAGGGGAAGAGGACGTGGTTGAAACAAATGTAAAGCCCTCTCCAGCCGGCTTGGAGAAGGCTTATGTAACATATGTGGCAGTGCCGTAGCACCGGTCAGCGGAACTCGCTGGTGCATCACAGGTCGTTGATTCAGTCGAGCAGGTATCTCTTTTCTCGTTGAGCAGACTGTACCTTTCACAGATAACCAGCCGCCTTGGCGGGGTTGTAGCGTTGTGATGAAAAGCTGTAACAGCAGTACGTTATAGTTGCCGCAGCATGACTGGCACCTATGTCCAGTAATATCCCTCGCAGACTTCAGGTCCACCCACTCTTCTTACTACAACGACCCATGATGACACTTCAACGACTCCCGCGGGTTGGTCCATGGGCTGGTATTGGGTATTCCCAGCCACTCCAGCAAGCTGGGATCGCTTATCCGCCACTCAGGGACTCGTCGTGTCGTAGATGGTCACTGCGCCTGGAACATCTTCTGTACACACCCCGACAGTAAACCACACTGCTGCCTACATTCGCGTGGTATTTGGTATATGCATTCGCGGGTCTGATTTTTATCTACTGTGGGTTTTACTTTAGTGAGGATGTTTTTTACTGTGGAGCTGGAATGCTGTTCGTAGGTCGTATTTGCTTGCCAGCCTTCTTATTTTTTCAGAGTTCACGGACATACAGAATAGTCAGAGTTCCTAAAGGTGGTTTTACTGCGATGACTTAGCACCTTGGTGAATTTGGTCCTCTTACTGCTTCTCAATGATAAATCTGGGATACTTGTCGTCCATAAATTTTATTCTTTTCTTAGTTGGCACGTTTCCTCAATTAATATTTTTCTTGTCTGAGCAAATATTTTCTGCTCTGTTGGCTAGGGTGTGAACAATGCCCGACCTTGTACTTGTTGGATGGTTAGATTCAAATGCAGGTATTGACCGATATGCGTCGGTTTTCTGTACACTATAGTGATGAGTCTGTGGTTTTCTTTGGAGACTAGGGTGTCTAGGAACGGGATGCTACTGTTAGATTATATTTCATGTGTGAAATGTATTGATGGCCGGAGTGAATTGAGTAAATCTGAAAATTCTGCCAGTTTTTCCAGTCCATGTTGCCGAACAAAGAAAGTGTCGTCTGCGTATCGCAGCCAAATTTTGGGCGGAGTTGTTGTGTTACTTAAAGCCTCTTGTTTCAGATTCTCCATGAATATGTTTGCCATGAATAGTTAAAGTGAGTTCCCCGTAGCCATGCCATCAGTTGTTTATAGAAATCTTCTTTAAACTGAAAGTACGTTGTGGTGACACAGAGTGTCATGAGCTCCATTATGGATTAGATGGGTTTGGGTGTTCGTTGGTTACGAGGTGTTTCTTTTTTTGCACTTTGTCATTCAGCACAAGTTTATAGGGAAAACATGAGCAATGTCGTATGTCTACAATCCAATAATGTATAATTGTAAACTCCCACTGCAACAAACTTTTTTAAAATCTCGTGTCTACAGAATGTTGCAAATAATTGCATTCAAATATTTTAGAAGAACAATCCTCAGAAGCACTCTAGTCTTGTGAGGCGTTGGCAGTGCCTGAGGCGGATTTGTTAACTGACGTGGTCGAGTCATCGTTCAGCAGCGCGGCGATCGTTCCAAATTCACTCACAGGTTCCCTTTCTCCTTGTAACCCCTCGCATTGGCGCATGCCAAGCTAGTGGTTGTAGTGTGTGTCAAATCTGTCCTACTTCCCTGTCAGCTCTGTTAGGAAGATGTCTGTTCATAATACTCATGTAAGTGTGTTCCTGTATTGAGTTAGTAGGGGTCTTATACCTCCATGATGTGTGGAGGCGGCCACTATCATGTGCTTTGTTAACTGATTAGAGTTTACCTTTTTCCTAAATTCCTTTTGGACGAAGTCTTGGTGAAAATTTACATTTTTTTTTTTTTGGCGAAACTTGTTTTAAATTTAAATGTTATTTCATGATTTATTGATTCCTTCCGTGTGAACATGTGCAATGCCGACGTTTTAGAGCACTGGATGTGCCCATGATGACACTTTGAGTATTTTGACATGAGGATTTTGTACGTAATCAGATTTTGAATTCCAGAGGAGTCCGCAGATGTAAGACACTAATTTTGACTTACCCTTTCCTAGCTTGAAACACGTGGACGTGTCTGGCGCATTCATATAGAAATGTTTTTCATTGTTTGTTTAATTGCTTTGATCTGCGCCGTCCTAAATTGTGAATTATTAGGATTTTACTGAGCTCTTTGTGCGTAATGGTTGACTAAAAATGGTTAAGTGTAACCTATTATTGTGTAATCGCTTTGGATTTAAATGGCAATTGTGAACCTAAAGAATTAGGAAGCTTGCTAAGAATTTTGTGCTCGCATTGGTTGAATGCTCCGGACTGTAATTTGCATGATATGATACTTTTTAAGCTGGTGCTTATTTAAAGTCACGTCGTAAAATATTTTATATTGGTAACTTAAACTTGTTGTCTTTGCATGTTAAAATTCACATCATTGCATGCTTGTAATTGAATCATGAACTTGGTTTATGTGAATTCTGCTAGTTTCAATTTACGTCGCACGACGGCAGCAACTCTGATTTGAATTTGCAGGGATTCTTTAAAACCCATATATTCCCAGATATTGTCTAACATGCTTCGTAGATTAGGAGCTGGCAATCTTTGTGTCAAATTATGAGTCATGGAATTTTAACATGTTTATTTGTGTATTTTTAAAACAAAAATATTTTGAGTCATTTAAAATAAATTATTACATATTTGCTTCAGAATGTTCTTGTATTTTTGTATGGTTGTGTAGTAGTTAATATGACTGACCTAATACTACACACAGACACACACACACATATATATATATGAACATAGGTCCGAAAATGTACAGTTTTGTATATTACCGTTCACTGCGTGCAATGCGTGCGAGCAGGGTCATGTTACAGTGGAATGTCATCGCAGACGTAATTGACAACTACAGACCAGACGAGTCATATTTAAGTAAACGTTAGACATTGTCTGAGGTAGCATTACACAGCAACATGATCCAGCACGTCTACAATGCACAGTTAATTCCTGAGACCTGTCATACAGTAACAGTGCGTTTCATGAATGTGTACATTAACCATTGGTTATTCTTCCAACTGTGAGGAAATAAACATTACTCTTCCAACTGTGAGGAAATAGACATGCAGTTTTCCAACATGTAGCGTAGAGTATCTAAATATTGTATACAATGACTCCATTATTGTGAATTATTGAGATTGAAGTAAAGACTAAGTAAATAACAAATTAATCAGTTCGCAGTTTAGCTGCAGTGGGTTCCTGTCGAACCCACTTGTTTACGGGACCAAAATATAAGTGAAGATAAAGTCACACGAAGTATAATTATTATATATAATCACATGCTATAGCTATAATTTTAATACAGGCTGCACATAAATATGCTATGTACTCTAACTGGTCGTAAAAGAGAACATTTACAGCGACGCGATACGGGCAAAATAAATAATATTAAATTTTAACACTTATATTAATCAGAGCTAGCAATAGTCTAATAGTCAGACAAGAAACGACACAAAACCACAGAAATAAAAATTATATTTAACAAAATAAATCACCACAGTTATGATTTTACAGACTGACTTCGAAAAAATCAGTGAATGAGAATGAGATTTAGGTAAGCAATTTACAGCGTAGTCTTGACCGCCAATGATTGATGATTTCAGTATGAAACAGCGGCGGACTGCAAGGGCGGGAGAAAACGAAAATTATCCGAGAAAAACCTGCCAGGC
>PNEQ01090307.1:24263-37986 GCA_003012365.1 Medauroidea extradentata
CCCGGATCACTGTGGTGGTAGGTGCTGAAGATGAGATCGGGAACGAACACTCTGGGAAAGGAATGAGGAATGGAACCCGGATCACTGTGGTGGTATGTGCTGAAGATGAGATCGGGAACGAACACTCTGGGAAAAGGAATGAGGAATGGAACCCGGATCACTGTGGTGGTAGGTGCTGAAGATGAGATCGGGAACGAACACTCTGGGAAAAGGAATGAGGAATGGAACCCGGATCACTGTGGTGGTAGGTGCTGAAGATGAGATCTGCTCGCATTCTTAATTTATACATGCAACTTCTAAATCTATTATATATACTTTTCCTTACTAAACCACGCGTTCTGGAATCACTTTTTCTGCAGAAAAAAAATTCAGTGTGTTCAGGAAAGTTTACTAAATTTCTTGAGAAATTATTGCTTGTAAAAAAAAATTACGTAGTCATATAGTGCAAATTTTTGGTTGGTGCGAATCTCAGGGAGAAAATTCTTGATTGAAAACTGTTATTGAAAACCAACATTGGTTATCATAACCGAAAGTACGGACAGATTAGGCGTAATAGTGACATTTTGTGTGCGTTTTAATAATAACAAGATCTACATCTGTGAGAAAATAGTTTTGAATACCTTTCATCTTCATTAAATACTGCTGGTTCGAGACAAAGTGAGTACATTTGAGGGCCTAGTCACTTTATTGCTTTTCTGTTAATTTATAGTTTCCGGCCATTTCAATTTAAACAAAGCAACCTAAACATCAATTACAGTGAGTAGCTTGTTGTGGACTCAAAAGTTAACGTCTATAATCACTATTAATAATACTTGTAGTCATTATTCCAGGCGAGGTGCTTACTTTACCGTGAACCATCCATATTGTAGTTGCTATGACCTGCTGTGTATCGCGTGTTACCTACCTGTAAGGCTCCACATTTTCTTCTTTCATTTTCTCGAAAACGGTTCATTTGAGAATATTGCTACAGAGCGAACTTTTTTGTTTTTCAGAACCTCCTGCTACAAACTGTATCACATTACAGCAAAAAGAATGCAATGATAAAACGTTATTTGCGAAGTAAAGGCTTAACCAACCCCACATCTATTGAAATTATAAAGTATTACAAAATATTTTTTTTCATATATTGCAGATTTTGTTATCACTAACCAGCACCTGGAAATTAATTTCTCATATCCCCTTAGTTATTTTAACTAATTTTGAGTTTCAATTCCGATTTTTAATTGAGAATTACTCCCTTAAGATTAGCCCCTGCAAAAATTTTCTTTGCATAACTTTACCTCATTTCTACATAGAATAATCACGCAACATTAGTTACATACTTACGTGGACAGCCGGTATGTGTGAGTGAAAACGAAAATGCGGTCGTGTTTCTGCCTGTGCGCAACGTTAACAAGGATGAGTGTTTGCTAGCACTGATAGTAGGTGGCGGCTTCACACTATATGCAGGTACAGTCGTGTCATGCCTTCCAGCCTGCATGAGGTGAGGCGCTGACCCGAGTAAACACTACACACGGCAGTGTCCGTCACAGTTCCCACCTCACAATCACTGTCCTAAAGTGTCCACAAACCTCAACGGTTGGAAACCAGTGAGTTAACCGCTGACACAATTGAAGGGTCAACAAATTCATTTTTGTGTTTAAAAAAATATCAAAGTTATTGTCAGGTTTGAAATGTGCTTCATTTCTTTTGTGAATATTTAAGTGGCTTAGTTCATCAAAACTTTACACTGACAACATTTTCATTACTATATGGGTATGAAATACCTTCCGTTTGTAACGTTTTCTTTCTTTATGAAAATTAAAATAATACCTTACTCATTTTCCAGCACGTTTCATACAGTAAAAAGATAACAGTTATCTGACTTAAATGTAGTGGCTTTATCTGGAATATTTAAATACCTATGCGATATATAACAGAATAGTTGGTGTAAAACATTCGTAACTTTCTGCAGATATGTTTGTGTACTAAGAGAGATTAAACATGTATAAATACATTGAAACAAATATACTCCTGGGACCAGAGCAAAGCTGCGCGACCCAGATGAGCCTTAGCCCTAGCATCTTGGGTTTCATCTATAAATATCACGTGAAGTGGTGTATTTGCACAATTTCGGGGCAACACATCCCTGCAAGTTTTTGTTTTAAGTAAAGTTTTGAAGCCTCTTAAATTAATAAAGTCTTCGCCACTCACTGCTTCAGTACTAAGGTATACTTAAGATAAAGTTATTTTTAATTTAGAATATTAAGTAAAATTAATTGGGTGGTGCCAAGCTTCCCATGACGGCAATGTAACCCCTCCGTATGATACAAGGAAATAGAACACGTCTGTAGAAACTGTTTTCCAAAAAAAATATATTATTTCGTCTGGCTTCGAAATATACGTCGAGTTACAGTTTATGTATCCGACAAAAGTAAGGAAGTCAACTAAAATATTGATTTCAATCCCTCTGTTTTTGTGTGTGTGTGTTAAACTAGTAAGAAGTTATGAGGTCTTTCATCTTGTAAACGTGTATCATATCAGAAAAATTTTAATTGCATTCAGTGTGTTATTACGCAATACGTAAATGCTGAAGAACATATGTTCTATTATATTTATATGTCAATGACAACTTATACAGCGATGTCGTTGAAATGTATATGTGTAGTTTATAAAGTTATGTTTCAAACATTAATTTAAAGTTACACCTCATCTCGAGACATGTATAAATGGAGCTGCACTTCTTAACTGTAGCTTTTTTTTATATCATAAAAATTCTCCAACGTAGTTCAAGCACCACGTACAGACGGGCCTTTAATAACTGTAATTCAGGGTGTTTCTGAAATAGAATGACAAACTCCGAATGTATGTTCCTCAAGAAAAACTATAACGAAAATATGTTTTGCACTTTTCACCTTAACGCCATATTAAGGGAGTAATGAGCCTTTGAACATCGAATTTTAAAACAGTATTTTCTTAAAATATCGGAAACTAACTGGCATTAAAAATACAATATTTTCAGCATTGCTTAATGCTATTGGGATCTGCAAACCAACAGCGAATGCTGGTTGATACCTTCCACCCTTGTGAAAATAGCAGGGGAGGCTACCATCTAACTGCATACAACTTTTTTACCGTCAGGATTTTCGAACATCTTAAGATGGTTTATTGAGTAATGTTACCTGCCTAAAAAAAGGGTCCTCTTGTTGTAACAGTTTAGAAATCATCGATTCCTTTCAAATTAAAAATGAAGCTACAGAAACAAATGATTAATTATGGAATCGTGAATAAGAAACATATAGGTAATATTGAATGTGCACCACCGAGAATTCAAGTAACACAACAAATTAAATAAATGCTTACATTCGAACGCACTATTGCCTATGATATACGCTGTGTATTTTAGGTGCAAAAAACAGGAATTATGAGCATTCGTAAATGACGATGTGCAAAATAAAAGGTGGGTTTGGATGGAAACCCGTCACATGAAACCGCACTGAAATTCATTAAAACTTTTAAAACGGAAATATCTAAATGTTGTGTTTTATTCCACAAAATGTAATCTACTTTACAAGTTTACCAGGAAGTCATCTTGTTTTTTGCTTTACATGAAACAGTATTCGAGAAAGGAGAATTATTGTTATTTTTTTGTTCAAAAAATTCTGGTTTCTGGAGATACCAACAAGTATCGTTTGGTAGCTATCAAAGAGTGTTACTAGTAGTGTGAAAACTTAAGACATTGATTTTTGTTTGCCACATATGGCACAATTTTCGATCCGCAAAGAAAAACCTAAGAAAATTATGGACATGTTTATTTTTAAATGTACGAATAGAGTGTCGCAGTAATTTTGTATAATAGCCTACATATTTTCATACGGTTTGTGTAATGGACACAGATGTACAGACTGTGTGATGTGAAACACTAAACAATACTTTATTTTGGACAGTTAAGGGTTGCAAACATGTGTTGCTAAATGTACCGGTAGTCCACCAGCATTGACGTATGTGGCAATCGATAAGAAACACACAAAACTTACCGTACAAGACTTCTTTTTACTTGCCATTCCGTCGTTGTTAAAATAATTTTAAAACTTTATTTAAATGCCATTAATGAATACTACTTAAACATGACTTCTTTCTTAGCGATATCCGATCGATTCCCAATAAAATCAATCAACAACTTATTACAAAACTTTTTGTTAAATATTTTTTATTACGACACTGACTTTATCTCCTACAGAACTTCGTCGTCTACACTCACAATCCTACCAAATTAGCTAATTTTTTTTTATTTCTGATAAAATCAATCAAACGTTTAAAAAATTATAAATAAATTATCCTGGTCAGTTACATATGTAAGACCCTTCGACTACTTTCAATCATGGTATACACAACTACATCGAAGAAACTGACCTATAATTTCATATGCATACTACTTTTGCTAAACACACCAACCCTACACCCCGCACCGACCATCCCCCCACCCAATACCCCCTCACAACTCCACCTTTACTCTCCAACAGTCCTGTCAGAGCCTGTCCGAACTGTTCATTACACTCTTCTACAGTACATATACGAAGATTTGACTTTCTCTATGCTTAGCGAACAGTTACATATACACAACAACTTGCAGCCATGCAAAGAACATCATCAAACCTCACATGACTGACCTGCTTCTATACCAAATCGGCTGCTTCAGTTTCATATATTACTATTTTTATTCTATATTTACCTTTATAGACCAAAACAGTATTTAAATCGTAATATTTATTCTCATCAAACTCACAAGTTAAATAAAAAACCCTGTTTCCCTAATTAAAAAATTATGTACATTCAATCTATAATCAACTACTCGTAAAACAAACACCGCATTCCTTGAAAATATATTCAGTCTTCATTTTAAAATAATCACAGTCATGTCCATATATTGCCTAATTAAGCAACAAAAAACCTTAATTTATTACACTCATCAACTTCATGTCGTCACAATGCAAACTTAGGCCTCGTAACAGAAGCAGCATCTATGCTTCGTTGACCCAGTCACATATATTACCAATTTTGACAAGGAAGTCCCATGCGCCGTCATAGTCATTGTCATGTCGGTAGTGGTAGTTATCACCGGTGAAGATATCGCCAACAGAGGTGAAGCCACCGCAGTGCTAGTCGAAGTTGTTCAACACGAGCTCACATCTCATCATAACCTATTCACTGATGCAGCTAAAATGATGCTTCACTACTACCAGTCCCACTAGTTTCAGGAAATATCAAACGTATCTTCTTCTATTTTTATTTCCGAAGTGAGTTGTGGTCACAGGTAAGTTACAACGCATATAACCTGACACAAACATATCTTATTCATACATTTTAATAAATGTCATACAGTGGTATGTGCTTCGTCCTGTTCGCTTTCCTACAATGTGCGTCTTAATACGGTACCGGTTTTGTGTAATAGCACTCCAATAACACATTTTATTTCTTAACTCAGTGATTTTCCAACTCTTCTCAAGGTTATCGAAAAGATATTTATTTCAGACTATGATGAAATGTACGTAAATCCTTGCTGAGTTCATTTCATTATATGTCTTCAGACTATCTCAGAAAGCCTCCAGACCACCTCAGAAAGCCAACCACTTCAGTACAATTACATTTTTATTATACATATCTGTAACATGTACAACCGTAGATGTTCGTCGTAATCATCTAGTCATATTCTTAATTGACTGATAGACGTATTAACCTGAACTCGCGCCCGCACTTCTAACACACTTAATATAAAATAAACCAAACAGTCCTTATTCATACATGTTTTTCGTCTCATACCACCTACCCTACCATGTCAACATGTACCGTAATTCATGTCACAGAACCAACATGGGTATCTTGAAGTCATTGACAAATATTCCGGGCTGTACACATACGAGACAGATTCACCATTAACACATCATTCGTAGTAGGTTCAATTCTCTCCTAAGTTCATTCCATCATCGAATCTTGTTGCTTTTCAGGGAGAATATCGTGACCTGTACTTTTATGCTATACGTGCATACAGTCTACAGCTCTAACATCAATACGCTGTACGACGCTGGTTTGTATTACATTTACTTATTCCTTGTCTCCATACAGCATATCCACGCGCAAATGTCTTGTAGCACAAGTTGCACTGGTGTCTAGAAGATGTTGACGTCGATTCTTACGATTTTTTAACCGTAATAAGGAATATTAGAAAAATACTATATTAAGTTATATTATGAAGGTGAAAAATCTAACTACGTTAAGGATGTACAAAATTAATCCATTATGTCATGAAATATTTTAGTTTTCGATAGTCAGTAAAAATAAGTTATGCCAAAAAATTTTAATTATGTTGCTACCACGCAACAATACCCTTTAAATTACCTATTAGTAGTGCCACGATTTTTTTCGCGTAAGACACCAGACACTTGTGTAGCATTTGCCAAAAAATGGGGTAAAGAGAGTCACACGGCACTTGCTTTGCTCGACCAAGTAACTCGACTTGTGATTCTCATAATGATGGTACCTGCTTCATCTGCATCTGCAGAGCGTTTTTTCACTGCACTTCGTCGTTTAAAGACATACTTGCGTTCTACAATGACCCAACGACGTCTCACTCATTCGACTTTGTTGCATATTCATAACGACAGAACTGCATCAATAGACATTACGTCGGTTGTGAAAGAATTCGTCTGCCGTAATGACGAGAGAAAAAGAGTTTTTGGAAAAGTTTAAGTTTATTGCTGCTCAGTAAACCATGAAGTGTTGTTTGTGACTGCACCAAAATATTTGTGTTATATTGTGTTATGTTGTAGTTTTGTGAAAGACACTCAGTATAATTATTTAGATTCAATCAATTCAGTGTGGGTAATGTAATCATTTTATTCTGTAACTCGAACTAATGATGCTGTTACCAGTAGTTGCACAGCTGTCAACGATGTAATAAGGATGTTTTGCAGTTATGCTACTCTTTTGCTGTTAATATTTATTAATTTTAAATTAGGTATGTAAGAACATTAAATATAGTTATGATAGAAGTATGTTGCAACAACACCTAAATACTTGAATCTTGATAGTAATTTACTTATGTTATCTTAAATTTATATGGTAAAAAACAAGAAATAGTGATGTGTATAATTTTTTAGTTATATAACCACACTTTACCAAATGTAGATAAGCTGTGTTTTTATTTATGTACCTAAAGAGGCCCATTTCAGAAAGGACTTTTCATTAATGTACGAAAAAAAATTATGATGACTGTAATCTCATCAACACTGAAAATTCCTGGCACAATAAGTTATGAGAAATGTTATTTTAGTTTACTTATTTATAATCGGTTCTCAGGACTTGAAATAATTGTTCCACATGGTACGATGCATTGTAATTAGGTATTAAATCATTAAGCGTATTTCTAAGTGCACTTAAATAAATCTCCTAGATTTATTAATGGTGTGTTGTGTTCGTATGGATACAGTGGCGTAGCGTAACAACATACTGTCAATATTTGCATCAAGTTTAGTCAACTCCTACTAGTCCAGTCAACGAAGGAAAAATAGGGGGAAAAATCGTGTAGTCGCATATTTTTGTACAGTGGTAAGGGAAAGTGTCATGAACAACATACTAAAAGTCCTGACCGATGGGGTATGAGCGAGGGGGTGGGGTCCATTGAAAGGTACATTTTTTACGTTTTTCTTTAATAACTCGAAAACCGCGGCTTATAACGAAAATGTATTAAAGTACAAAATTAAAGTAAATAAAATTTTGTACAAAAAAGTTTTCCATAGTTTTTCTCTATGGTCATTAGTTTGCGAGATGCAGGGGATGTAAAAATCGTGTATTGTTGAAATATAGTGTTTTGAGGTAGTTTTTTTTGCAAAGAACTCAAATAGTTTTCAACGGAATGTTTTCAGAAAATTCTAGTATGTGTGTGTCCATACAGCACACAATTCTATGTAGGGAGTTTGCAAAATATTTCTCCATTCGTCCGTAAAAAAAAATTATTTTGGCCTACTTTTGTGACAAAATTCTGATACTTTTGGTGCACAAATTTTAGGCATTTTTCTATCAAAAAATGTAGCTATAAACTATGAGATATTTTTTACAAATATTTGTAGGGATTTTCCGATACCTACATCATTTTTAATTAAAAGAAAAAAAATTAATGCTGTGAAACTACCTCGCATGGCCTTAATGGTATACAATTCATGTTTAATATTAAATTAACTTTAAAATAACAAAAAAAAAAACTATAGTCATTTTTAATTTTTAAAAAATTACCTCGTCCTGAATGTGTACATATCCAAAATTGACAAGTGAGTCATCATCATCGTCATCTTGCAGATCCAATAACGGTGCACCATTAGTACATGAACAATGGCACGTGCCATACACCATGGAGCATGGAATGCCTGATTTTCGGCATCCACATCGTCCCCCACACCCAGAAAAACATCGACAAAATATGGTGTTTAGTATTGCTTCAGGTGCTGGGGTTACTGGGGTCAACGATCCATCCTCCCCTCGGTTCCATCCCCACTCGATTGGAGGTAAGAGGTTGTCCAGCCATTGCTGTATCTGTAAGTAACCAAACTGCAGTAAGTATCAAGAAACTGTGGTGTAAAGAGCATCAAATAAAACATTAAGTTAATGAAATTAATATATGTATGGCCTACCTGTAAATAAACTCTAAAAGAGTGTTGGCGCGTAGCTCCTGTGGTTCGTGGCAGTGAGGCGAGGTCAGGTTTTGGCTTCCTTGATGCATTTAGAAATTCTGCATACCGAAGTTTACTCAGATCTTCTCAATCTTCAGTCGCTCGGTAGATTTCTAAGAGCATCTTCTCACCAGCCTGTGCGACCTTTTCTGCTGGTGTTGGCGGACTAGTGAAGATGTCGCATAATGTTTTCATTTGCCTGGGAATCTTGCTGAACAGCTTAACCATTGCTCCTTTGCTCTTCTTGTAAATGGCAGAGGTGGTGTCACATCCACTAAAAGCGTGGAGGAAGATGCTGTCAGCAAAAGGAAGTTGTTGGAGTTTGTTTGTTGAATACAATTTAGATTCCACCTTGCCCCTGCCAGGCTTCATGAAATATATGTTACTTCCTGGTCGTGCGAAAGCAATGAGTAAGACAATCAAGTCGACATCTTCCCCTATTATTGTAAGAATGGGGTGCATGTCAGCTTTCTGTAGCCCACATCTCACTATAGTGCCATCAGCATCCCCTCTAGCAACTACTGTCTCTAATCCTGTTGCTGTCATTTTGTCGCTGAGTAGTTGTATAAGTCTGGTTTTGTTCCTTCCGTTTGCGAGAAAATGCTGTTGTTGAACGGTTATGTTCGTGCTATCATCAAAATGAATATCAACTCAAGTTTTTGTGAGGCCCCTTATCTTCTGCTCTGCTTGTTTTGTAGTGTTGGTATCATTATAACCATCGAAAACAACAGTACAGTTTTGACCATAATGTTTGATTGTATAATCTATGTATTGATCGCACAGTACAGAAATCTTGGTACCCACATTCCATTTCACACGGTGTAGGAAGAAGCCACCATCTACTACATTGGTGCTTGCTGACCCCCCGCTTTAATAAGGGGTTCGGTGAAAAGTGGAGACATGGAACATTCTATTCCTTCCCCCCCCCCCTCCATGAAATATTTTCTTCCTACGTGCCTGCCCAGAAAGAACATAATCATACTACTAATGCATTAAGTTTTCACACTACTAGTAATACTCTTTGATAGCTACTAAATTACACTTGTTGGTATCTCCGGAAACCAGAATTTTTTTTAACTAAAAAAACACAATAATTTTCCTTTTTCGAATACGATGTCATGTAAAGAAAAAAAAAATAATAAGATAGCTTCCTGGTAAACTTGTAGAGTAAAATACATTTTGTGGAATAAAACACACCATTTGTTTATTTGCGTTTTAAAGGTTTGAAAGAATTTCAGTGGGGTTTATACCTATCCCTTTTCATGTTGTGGGTTTCCATCCAAACTTAACTTTTTTTTTTTTGCACAACGTCATTTAAGAACGATTCTTAGTCCTGTGTTCTGCGCCAAAGACACACAGCATATAGCATAGGAATTGCGTGTTCATGTGTACGTATTTTGTTGTGTGCCTTGAATTCTCGACGTTGCACATTCAACGTTACCTACATATTTCCAACTTACGATCATTTGTTTCTGGAACTCTATTGATGTAACTTAATTTGTGGTTTGAAAAAAAAAACGATGTGTTCTAGACTGTTGCGACAAAAGGACCATTTTGTTAGACAGGTAACATTACTCAATAAACCATCTTCAGATGTTTGAAAATCCTGACGGTAAAAAATTGTATGCAATTAGATGGCAGAAATCACTGCTATTTTCATAAGGGTGGAAGGTATCAACCAGCATTTGCTGTTGGTTTGCAGATCCTAATAGCATTAATCAATGCTGAAAATAATATGTTTTTATTTATATTAGTTTCCGATATTTTGAAAAAAAAAAAAAAAAGAACTGTTTTAAATTCAATGTTCAGAGGCCCATTACTCCCTTAATATTGAGTTTAGGTGAAAAGTGCAAAACACGTTTTCGTCATACTTTCTTCGTAAAGAACACGTATGCGGAGATTGTCTCTATATTTAAAAAAAAAACATCCTGTATATGTATCCACGCCCCTGGCGGAAAAGCAAAACACTTAATGAAATACGCTTAGTGGCGATGGGTAGATTGATGCTTCTATTTGTGCCATCCTTATCGTTGACTCGCAACAACAAAATGGCTTAAGAAAACAGGGCGCTTCAGAAGGTATTGCACAAACCTGTTGGAATAAGTTGCAACACTTTATAGCACTTTGCGTCTCGAACAGAAATATTAAGATGATTTTGAAAAAAATTCAGTATCCGCTAATATGTTACAAATATTCTAACACCTCATCTTACATTTCAGTTTTATTTGGCACTTCGCCACACAAATTAAAATACATAAATATGAAATAATATAATCTGTTACGTTCGTTAAAATTAGTAGTTCAGTACATTTTATAACTACGTAAATGTTTCGTGTGTCGTCAGATTTCACACTTAGCTGAAGTCACATAGCTCAGCCAGTTAGGTTGGTTGTACATTTTATCAGCGTATATATAAACAAATTATTAGACCTGCATCAAAAGCCACCAAAAATGTTTCCACTGCCTATTTGGAAGAACAATACATGGACTACTCACGGTAAGTTATCACTTTCGAAACCATTGTTACTTTATCCTTTCAAACAATTGATATGTTCCCACGCCACTTCTCAAGGTTAACTAAACAGTGTAATTAATACACGCCGTTTTTAGATTTCGCCATACTTAAAATTTATGTCTGCTAGTAAATTATTTCTTCATAAAAAGATCGCCTACACCTTGTGTGTGTGTCTATATATATTGCAATGGATTTGTGCGGAAACTTATAGCCTGAGTCTTATGCCATGAAGAAATTCGAGTCTGTAGTTCGTATTTACACAAGGTCACGAAAACTACCTTGAAAAAAAAAAAACGTTTAGTTAATATTGTTTACCGTTTCAGAGATTTAAATGTTACAGAAAAATCAATGTCGAAACCTTCAGCTCACATTCAAACAATAGGGGTAACGATTCTTTAATATCAAACAACTTTTCGCCGTAATATGATCTGAATATTTAAGAGTGCGAGGTGGATAAATAAACGCTGAAAACATCAAATGATTTCCACGCTTTTTTTTTCGAAGCCAATATGGATAAAATACTCTATGACATTTCTTGATAAAGATATTTGCCAACTTTACGAGTAAATATTTATCTATAATTACTAATTCGTTACGCGTGATCTCTTGCGCCGCAGTTAAATGCACGAGGTTCCGGCGTCAGAGATTGTGCCTCAGAAGTTCGCAACGCTGAAAACAATTTTGTTTAAAACGTCGGCTGAAACTATTGTCCAGGATTGCTATTGTTTTACTTTCGCAAATTGGCTTCAAGAAACTTTCAGTCATAAATTAATGCTTTTAGCGTTGAATTATGTACCACACCCTCTTAATACACTACCGAAGGAGTAAATGTACTCTTTCTGCACATGGTCAGCACATACAGTTTACTTTAAAAAAACGTAGCCTACACGAAGATGTCAACTGTGATAGGCTATACTTCATACACACGGTGGTAAACATTAATGCAATAACTGTTTGAATGGTGAATAAAACACACGAGTACAAGATGTTGCATGTTTAGTTAGAATCAGTAGTATACAGGACTGCAGCATTGGCATAGCCTAGCCTTTCATGACTTAACATTGTGCATGTAGGCCTAATAATGCCACAGAATTGTGCGTCGTGCTTATATTACGTATACGCATGTCTAAAATGATTTAGTGCGTATTCGTAACGTCAAATGTATACTGCGTGCCTTGTTTCTGTTGCAATTATTCGGCACTATTCACATGTCACCTCCATGTGCATTGTTAAAGAAAGCTGGCCACTTGCACCAAGGGCACGTTCTCGGTCATTACAACACACTGTGAATGATGACAGAATGAAATGACCATAACACATGACGGCAAAAAGTTGTGTGCTTTTGCAGGGTGGTCAACTTAATTTTGTTTTATTTTTACCAATTGTTTTAATACTAATTTTTCGTATAGTTCACAACTCGTCAAGAGTGAGCAATTACGTTAGAAAAAGTTTTTTTTATCGACGCAATTTGTGATATGTAATAAAAATACGGCGCATAAACACGAATTTCGAGGCCGGATACATTTCTTATGTGTTAAGCTGGGCTATATGTTGAAACACATGCATGTTCGATACCGTTTTCTAGATGTATTGAGCTCCTGAAAAATTTATATTTCGAGAGAGTTTCTGGACAACCTGTATAAAGCTTGAAAGTATTGTTGCGTGTTGGCCGGGCAGCAAGCACATCATATCATGCTGGGTGGTCAGTCCTGTGAGTCAACCAGTGATGTCATGGGTTTTCGCAGCTGTTGGCCGGGCAGCAAGCACATCATATCATGCTGGGTGGTCAGTCCTGTGAGTCAACCAGTGATGTCATGGGTTTTCGCAGCTATGTCGCATCTTCCGAGAGACGTCACTGGGATTCCCAGATGACGCCAGTGCGAATACGTGATTACTAACAGGCACGACCACGGTAATGTCTGATTTTAGACCTCAGGTCACCATGTTTCATCAGCCACTGACGTCATTGAAGGGGCCGTATAAAAGCCTCGGTACTGTGCAACATGAATCAGTCTTGTGGAGTCTTGTGGAGTCTTGTGGAGTCTTGTGGAGTCTTGTGGAGTCTTGTGGAGTCAGGAAATGATAGTCTTGTAGTGAGTCTTGAAGAGTCAGTCTAGTATTGTGCAGTCAGTCTGGAGTCTGGCGAGTATGAAGTGAGAACAGAGTGGTGTGAGGCAGCGCCCTTAGGCTCGGTGTTGCCACTGGGGCGGCGATGGACGTCGCGAGAAGTGACGGGGCGAGAGGAGACACTGGCGGCGGCGCAGAGATGAGGACCCAGCACCTTGGGGGCGGAATCACGACTGTGTCGAGGCTGATGTAACATCAGCGCCCTGCAGAAGGGACAGACAACACTCAGGTGTTGTGTCGGCGCGACTGAGCTCACAAGGTGTGGCGTCTCGAGGATGGCAACACGGCAGCGGTGGTCGGTGTTGAGGCTGAGTAATATCAGCGCCCTGCAGAAGGGACAGACAACACTCAGGTGTTGTGTCGGCGCGACTGAGCTCAC
>PNEQ01090308.1:0-31836 GCA_003012365.1 Medauroidea extradentata
GCAGTCACAAATATAAAATATAAATAAAATTTCACATTTACGTCACCAAAGATAAAACATACACTATATGCTAATATTTCACCTAGAATACGGGTTTTCAGATCAAAGCAAACAAATTTACACGTATTAAGAATTTAAAGAAAACAATATTAACATTAATTTTACCAATGCAGTGACTTAGCGAAAATGCTATGTTACAAAGGTTGTAACCTAAAATACTCCTCTTGGGGCAGAACGGTGTACTACCCCATTTTGCCCCGTGCTTACTTCGGCATTTGTTGCGAGACATTCGTAGTATTTCTGGGGTTCCGATTCTTGTTTTACAACTTGTTAGATGAATGTAAGGGACAGGTTTCATCTGAAACATATCTGTTAACGACATTTTTTAGAGTAAGAATTTTTTCACAACATAACTTTGTGGTTTTGGAGAGCATAAAATTATGTCTGCAGGTTTATTTTGGTGTTATAAATTAAGACATTGAAACCTTTTTATTTATCAGTGCAATTTTATTAATTTATTTATGTTTTGTATAAACTTAGTCTATAACATTGGTTACATATGACCCACTCAGAAGTCATTGCAATAATACAACACTTTCCAAAACATTTCGTTATACCACCTATTCCGAAAACTAAAGTCATATTGCAGAACGCATAGGTTATACAAACCATTTAAAAACATAGATTATAGTACCCATTTTGAAAACATATGACATTTTACCCGCTCAGAAAACATTAGTACAATTTCCCTCAGCAAATGTTACGAGTCTGAAGTGAAAAAAATGGTTGCGTTCCCATCCTGGAAAAGTAGTGACGTTATTCCAAATTGCACCTCTGTTTGGATCAGCATATTTGCAGGCTGCAACAATGTTGCCTGCCATAAATGGATTCCGGAAGACTGGGATTTGGCCGATTGACCAGAATGTGTTCTCTGAAGTAGACTTCCTTCCTTCAGACCATACCGACATAAGCCTGCGAAGTGATTCTCCCAGCATTACACAACCCTTGCAACTTCCTGTTACTGATGAACCTCAGGCAGGCTGTTCAAGCTCTACAGTTGCATAACCCGAAACACACTTGCCAGTGCTCCTAGCTGGAATGTTCCGTGAGAGTAGGTCTACCATATCAAGGCCTACTTTCCTGAATTCTTCTCCTGAAAACATTCTGCCAGTTCGCAAGGTAGTTCAAGGTGAAAAACGTAAAAAACGAAAGAGGGGGCCAACAGCGATTCTAACCGCATCTCCATACAAATAAGAATTAGCAGAAGCCCAGAAACAAGCTACTAAGAAAACGAACACAGCTAGTAAGCCGAAATGCCTACGTTTAAGCGAACAGAAGAAAAAACTAAGATGATTATAACGTCTCTTCATCTCGAGTGCGGAAGTGAAAACAAAGCAAGTCAAGACAACGATACCGAGTGTTTATATTGCTACGACTTATATTCTAATTCAAGTGACAGTTGGATACGTTGCTCAAGATGTTCTAAGGGGGCTCACAACTCTTGCGCTGGCGTTGACAGTGATGACGATGAAGTGGTTCACATTTGTGGACACTGTGAAGGCTAACTGTCAAAAAAATTATTATGTTTTTAGCATATTTAGATGTTGGTATTAGGTGCTAAAGGTGAACTGCATGTTATCCTAAACAATTGTCCAGAAACACTTTATACTATTTTTTTTGTAGCTTTTATGTTCATTGGACCCCATTTTGCCCCTTGTATGTGGCAAAATGGGGCAAAATACCATTTCTGCTTTAAACTTAAGTATTTCAGAACTTTCAGAATTTAAATTTTGTAACATAACATACAATCGCAGTTTATAGACCTATACAATACCCCTGTATGATACGGATATATTTATGACACATTTAACATCTTATAACAGTGTCCGAATGTTAGATACCCCGTCTTGCCCCAGGTTCCCCCATCACCGTATATAGTCCAGGGTAGACAAAAATCGACCCTGCCCGGACAAAATTATTAACAAAATGAAACTTTCTGGAATGTGTTCTACTCAGTCTACTTATGATATCCTGAAAATTCCGAAAGTTTCTCATGCCGGTACAGTCCGCCATTAAAAAAAATATAACAGTCGCCATGTTGAATATTTAGTTTTTTTTAATAACCTGGAAATTGTGTGGCCTAGAAAATTGTGACTGGTGTCAAATTGTTCGTTTTTTACTGTCAATAATATAATGTAAAATCCTTCTGTTAAACATATAAAAAATATAAAATTATTAATTTTAAAATTTTTATTTCAACATATGTTGTTATGTTTTTATTTTTCACGCCTTAAGTATCACATATATAAAGCTTTTGCGAGGGAAAAATTCAGTCAAGAATTGAAAACACATAAAAATAATATATTACAAAGGTAGAATTTGTTTAAATCATGCCCAAAATGACTGTAGAAACATGGTAAATTTCACGCCGAGCGTTGTACTTACTGGCCGGCCAAAGCGACAGCAACAATAAATTTATGTATTGTGTTTATGAATTAAATATAGCATCATATTAATTAATCATTTAACAATTTATGTATTTCGATTATTTTAGATTTTCATTTACCACAATTACTGTTCACCTTAATCATGTAACTAGATGGTTGGTACCAAATCAGGCTAGGCCTACCTAATAACATTTTATTTTATTTCTGCAGAATGTATTTTTATTAAAATATTAAAGTTGTAACGTGTCACAGATATATTTAATAATTTGCGATAAAAAACATACATTTATTTAAGTTTTCAAAATTCTTACCAAATTAAAGAAAATAATTTTAACGTTTATTCGATTTTCTTTTAAATGAATGTGATCTGAATTTACTTGAATTTATACTGAAGAGAAGCGCTACAGTTTTCATTTTAAATAAATAATTAAATGGCAGTTTATTAGCATTTGCTAACTAACCATTCTCCATTGGAAACAAGTGTCACAATCTACGGTATGACTCACATATCGGCAGCTGCCGCCATTGCTTCAGAGACGAGTAAATGCTGTTTACTTTTGCAGTGCATTTCATTTGTAGTCATACAGAAAGTGTGTTTTAGTGGCAATTAACAGCTCTGTGGCATGAAGAAGAGTTAGGTAAAACACTGATACATTTACTAACATCATTTTACGTGCATACGTTTAATGTTTAAATTGTGTATCTCAGCTTTCGCGAATTGGATTTATGGTAGAGACTACAGTGAAATCTGAGGCTGTTAGTTTGTTTGATGTAACAACTACTACAAGTTAGTCTAACATACCTAATCGGTTACTGACAGCGGGATATGTGTGTATGAAACGCTGAAACGATTTCATTTTTGATTTAGCGATTTAATATTCATGTGGAATAATTTAAACTACGTTTCATTTTTAAAGGACAATTATACGAATTATCATCTTTGTATAGGTATATAATTGTAATAATCTTCAAGTAATTTCGTTTGATCGCTTAAGTGATTAATGTAAATTGTTGAGTTCTTATTAGAAATGTATAGTTGTACATGCAATTTTTGCAACAATAACATATGGTAATATAATTATTAACGATTTTAACAATGAAGAGCCGTGCCTCAGAATGCTTTTCTCTCGAATTCCAATAATAAATCTAGGCTCGTAGCAGTACCGTCTAAACACTTGGAGGCTACGAGAGTACAAGTTGCGCAAGCTGAAGCTGATGCAGACATGCTAATTGTTTCTACGGCAATATCAAAAGCACAAGTAGACAAAACGTCAGTGGGGCATGTAGGTACATTTAACAACAGCTCTGCGACAGCTGAAGATATTGCCAAATCTGGGGAAGTATTTCTGTGTGCTGTGTACTTAAATCAGTTACTGTATCAGCTGTACGTTAAGAACATTGGAAACAACGGATCAATAGCACTTTTAATCTTGGAACATTGCCGCCAACTTCAGATGCTGAAAGGCAACACTCGTTGCGTGTTTTCTTACAATTATATATATATATATATATATATATATATATATATATATATATATATATATATATATATATATATATGTGTGTGTGTGTGTGTGTGTGTGTGTGTGTCAGAGTGATAGAATACCAACAATTTGATGACACCATCAGTCCCAAGTTTATAGACCTCATTGCTCTCATGTTATTAAATAAAATCGAATTATTTAACATGACGACTGTTTTTTTCGAGATGAAAAATGTTTCACAATAATATAATATTGTCTAAATTTTAAATATCTTTACAAAGGAACGACTTTGTAATTGGGTAATTCAAATATAACACCCCAAGTAATTACTGTTTTTACTATTAGATACCACACAAATTCCTGAAGAAAGCTACGTGCTCTTCATTTTCTAAAAATGAAATCAACGCTTTCAAATCATTCTTATTTTCTTCTGTAATGCAAGATGTTTGGTATTAGCATCTACGGTTGTAATCGATTTGTCCATCACAGTTTTTCTTTTCTTCAAAATCTGGATATCCCTGTATGTTTCGAATTCAGAACGAGTGTCTTTCATAGCAACAGTACTTACTTTGTCAGAACTATATGTGATGGAGACATCCTCAGAAATGTTCAGATTATTTGTATATATTACGAAGTCAGCTGTTGCCTGAAAGTCAATGAAGTCATCGTGATTCATGGGTACTACTTCAAACGATTTCTTCACTAGAGCATCTCGCACAATTTGAGGTCACTAAAAAAAAAAAAAAAAAAAAAAAAAAACTTTACCGACTCGCTTTCTCCTTTCAATGAAAACAAAATATTAACTGCATGGGAGAAAGCTGTGCCTTCCAACAATAAACCGCTGCTCTACGTTCTCAAATAGTCGAACAGCCACCAGTAAAAGAAACATAAATAATATCGTATGGTTCTTATTCTGTCGGACGCAGTTTTCACTTCAAACTGTCAGTTTTTTTTTATCTTCGTTATTATTTAATGCCTTCAGAAGACACATTTCCTTCCCTCCTTGCAAATATTTCAGTCCACATGCACATATAGGAAAATTTTGGTGTCATACTCATCTATATAAAGTCTAAAGTTGTAGCAAGATAACTGGCGGCGATTAAACAATTCGGCACGGGTTAGTGTACGCACAAACATAACCTGTTCTAAATACATTGAAATGAAGCATTTTTTTCTGCCAAGCAGCTGTGGTGAACATATATCACAATTTAAAAGTTTCTGCGCCTGTGAACATGTATCACTATTTAAAAGTTTCTGCGCCTTCTCTGCTGTACTGCGGTGAAATTCCTGTCTTGTTTTGTCTGTGTTCGATTCTAAGGTATCACCTTTAATATGTTGAAAAGGAACTTTGGTACAAACACATCTATAATTTTGTACATTTTATATGCTATTCACCTTCTTTTTCTGTTCCTTGAATGTAGCTTTCGTCTGTTTTATCGACCTGCCATTATCTAAAAATTTAATATAATTACAGCCTTAGTATATAACACAAGTAAATATATTTTTTAGTATACTTCCCGACTTCTTTCTTTAAAGAACATTCTCTGTAAACAATGTTGAACCTTTAACTGTACAGAACAAATTGCAGACGAGACAGACGAGAACTACAAATGCTTTGTGGCTCATAGACCCTTTCTTGGAAACTACAAGTGGCACTTGTACTGCCATCTTGCGATAGTATTTGTAACTCCTTCGAGTGTTTCTGGCACATAACAGTCTTCATGGATAATAAAATAAGGTTCACAGAACATTCCTATCTACAAAATCCGATTTTCATCGAAGTGACACTTAAGCCCTTTCTTATTTTAAGTATCCAATTATACGTTACAGAGGACTATCACAAACAATTATAAGAGTCTATTTTCCAACTACAATGCAATACGCATAAAACACAACTACGGATGTCCACACGTTACAAATTAATAAAATGTTTTTGGGTTGGGTAGCTGACTAATTTTTTTCACTTAATGTTAAATATTACTACCCACTTGAGGTAGTTAGGGAAATTTCACTCATGAAACCTAAGCGAGCCGAACAAGAAATTACCTGATTAACTAATTAGCTTACTTTCATCTACGTGAATGCAAATAACAAAAAAAGTAAACAAATTCCATCATGTGCATGTGTAAATACAAATCACTCTATTTTTGTCATGATGTCATCTGGCACGGTGGACATACAACAATTAGGACTAGCTAAATCAAAGTTTTGATATAAAATTTAACAAATTTAAATTTGGTTCAAACTAAGTCAGTAGTTCTCGATATGTATGTATTTAAATTATTGGCATGTATTTCCAACATGAAATCTTCGAAATTAAGGGATGTACTATGCTGTTCAGGGTAAATGGGCGCACTTGTGGAGCACAAAATAGTTCAAAGTCCTGTTCGGGTATGTTTAGCGAATTCCGCAGGCGCACCAAGACGCAGGTGCCAAGAATATGTTGTGAATCGAGGCGCGCGCTGCAGCTCGCAAAATAACACTCCTTGGAGGAAAAAGCACACAACTCACAGAATTGATAATAATGGTGTGCAGCTCATTTAATTTCCAATTATTTAACCATTTTTGCAGGACTGTAGACATTTTGTCAAACGCAATAAACGAAGTATATATACAAGACATGCTGGTCTTTGAACAAGCGAATCATTTCCTTCTCTTTCTAAAGATAATTTATAGGTTACAGGTTAAAGAGCAGTGTTACTGAAAGAGAACGTGGGTTTCTCTTGGGTCCTGAGCACGTCTTGAAACGTAGCGAAGTATGTATGTATATGTGACATACCACTGAAAAATTACAAAATTTTTAATGTTAATACTATATATAATATACCGTAATATTGTATATTCATGTTCTACAAATTAGCATTTTTGTGTTAAAAGTCTGCGCTTGTACATTACAATTATAAAGTGATATGTTTGAGAGTGGCATTAGAGGACAACGTCAAATATAGAATCCTGACTAGGTCATTGTCGAAAGAATATTTGCTATCTCCTTATCAGTACATGTTTCGGTCAGAAATGCGACTCAATTATAGAACTATGAAATAAGAAAAGTAAATAAATTTATAAAGTATATATTTAACGCCCTAGGTAGTTCTGAAAATGCTGGATTGTTAAAACGGTTAGAGATTATAGACATATGGCGTGACAGTGTTTTATTAGATGTCTTTCACTGTTTAATGTATAATATACAATTAAAAGCTTCCTTCTCTGACTTTATGTGGTGTAGTCAAACATATTAATATTGGTTTTTCCTATTTTCCTAAGGGATTGTAAAAGTTTTCTTCCTTTTTTCGGTGTTATTTTAGAAGCAGCGGAAGTTAAAACATACTTTTGCTGCTTATATTGGCCTCTTATAAATTCGTAACACTTTAGGTTTGTTTACGGAATATGTTTCATGGTCTGTTTTCTTGAACATTAGTTACTGTCCGACAAACTATCATTCCAGTGCTGTGGGTGAATCCACGTAGTGTAGTAAAACTATCGAAAAAAATTAAATATCACAGACTGGAAGAAATTTTGAAAGCAGACAGACTATTTTCGCACATCCATGCAGCGAACGTTCCTGAAAGCAACGGAGAAGTATTTTTTCCTTATTACTGGCCCACGGCTATGCAGCCTCTCGGCCAAGAGTGCATCTTAATGATTATACTATAGGTATTAATGTGACTTGAAAGAATTTGTCATGAGACAATAGTATAGAAACAATTATTTCAGACCATTTGGACGAACACAAACTCACACCCAAATTAGCCTGGGAATTCTGAGAAGTAAAATGAAGGAATTCCCGTTGAACTTGTTGTAGGAAAATTACGTAAGGACACAACACAACACAAAATGAGTAGCTATCAAAAACATTTTTTGGCAACTTTGTTTAAAATGGTTTTAGCAGTGATATTATTTTTAAACAAGTAATTATTGGGTTTCGACTAAAAAGTCAACTAACCTGAAATTTTTAATTACATAATTAACTTAAAAATTTTGTATTTATTGTCTTGAAAAAATTAGCCAAACTAGCCAACATGAAGAAGACGGTTTTAAACAAAACTAAATGTTTTTATATCTGCTCTCGTTAAGGCATAAAAAATTAATACAACTAAAAAAGTAGAAACAGGAGAGTGCAGCCTTAACATGTAATGCGTATCGCAATATTTTAAGTATATAACAAAAATGTAACAACAATTTATAGTGCATACAAGACTTACGTGACTTCAGGAATTCATAAGGTTTTTTACTAGAACTGGTAAGCAAATGAACAGTTACTATAATTTTGTTTGAGTTATTTGTAAAAATGAAACAAAATTTTAATTATCTGATTAAGTGACTGAAATACTTAACTTTGTAGCTACGCATATACACACAGATCATCAATAGAACGCAAATTAGAAACTCTGTTGCCCGAAACAAGCCTTAACGACTTCTGTCACTGAGGTCATCCATCAGTTAATATTTAAAATTAAGTTTCACAGTACCACATTTATTTCCTTGTCATAATTTATAAATTATTAAAAAGTAATAATTTAATGACAAATTAACATATACGTCAATAAATCATATATAATAGAGTTCATTATCAAACCAATGCAGGTGTAGTGGACAAACTCAATAATTTCCTATTTATTTATTAACAAAATGGGAAAAATAAATATACTTGTATATTCAGTATAAAATAACGATGTTTGCATTAAATGAAAAGTAGAATAACGAACATTTCGTGAAATGCTAGTTTAATACATCAAGTCAGTAAAAGCCTTTAAAAACAGCGCTACCCAATATGTTACTAGCACAAATGTAGTCTTGCAGTAAATAATTCGTCCGAAATATATATATATATATATATATATATATATATATATATATATATTTCTACCCTTAGAAAATTTAATATATTTAAAATTAAGATTTACAGTACCGCGTTAATTTCCTCAATGATATTTATAAATATTCTAAAAACAATTGCATAACAAATTAACATAATACATCAATGAATCGTAACAAATTGAGTTCATTTTGAAACCTATGCAGGTGTTGTGTATTAACTTAAGCATTTCCTTATTGTTTATTAACATAACGGGGAAAATCATGAAACATTGTAAATATGTGCACTCTCTACAAAACAACTGTATTTGTGTTTAAAGTAAAAAAAAATTAACATTTGGTAAAATGCAAGCTAAACACATCACGTCAGTAAACAACTTCAAAAAGAGTTACTCACTGTGTTACTAGCACAAATGAAGTCGTGTAGTAAACAATTCGTCCAAAATTAATAAACTTACGTGAAAACAAACAAATTTCTCGTATAAATATACATTGGATCAACATAGTATTAAATTAGAAACATCGATGCTATTTATAAATGAATTTCAGAAGCATCAATAATATAATATTTATATTTATTCCTGTGATTTACGTTTTCTCTTGTTATGTTTGTGACGATCTTACCGTTTTTTCCACCATTTTACCAGCGAATATAATGAGTCAATAAAAGCACAGCAGAGTAAATTAAATTATATAAAAGCCACGAAGACATGTCGTTTGAAACAAGCAAAGCAGAAAGTTACTACAGACGAAACATGTTCGTCTTGCATTCTGTGAAAACACTATCGGGACTAGACAGTTTGTAAATCCGTGTAACCGCACTCTAAAATATTAGAGATACTTCAATAAATAAATAATCAAATTAACTTTTCTTGTGTATATGCGCAGATATCTTTGAATTCTGATTCAGTGACCTGGTTAAACATGGAAGTGTTGGGCCACAAACAAGAGCATTCCTGGTAAACAGTAGATTCGCAACTCAATTATATATAGTTAATACAACTGCTTCACGAAACAAACAACTTACGTTTCTACATTTTCGAGCTGTTATAAGGAGTCATGATAGTTTCGTACAAATTTGAATTTATAACGTGTACGACGTCTGTCATTATCTTCAAGATACAAAACATTACAAAAAACAAATTTTTAAAGTAGCTTAATACTATCTAGGCTGCATAATTTTCAACTAACTGGACATAACCGAACCAAAAATACATGCTAACATATGAATTTGATACAGAATTTCATGATTATTGACAGTGTTCTTTGTGCAGAGGCGTCGCGTATTTGACTGTGCCAATTAGAACAAGGTTACTGGAACACCACGCGCCTGTGATTTGCCGGTAGAATTCCACAACTTTTGAGAGTTAAAAACATCCAACAATTGACTAAGAAGCAGTAGCACACGTGTGCACGTAAGTCATTAAAACATATTGTATTTAAAATTTTTTGTTCGCGACAACTAGCGGCTCTTTTATATGGAACAAAAACAAATTTTTAATCTGCACAGACATAAAAACTTTGCAATTTCTCTCTCATCTTATGATTAGATTGTCATGGTAGCCTTTAACTGTTAGTAGACGAGTTATTGTTATGCCAGTAAAGTGTGAAGCTTGGTTGCAATTAGGTTTGCTAATTGTCTAAACTTAATTTTTATGAGATGGAATCAGTATTGGATAAGAAGCTATGTAACAAAACAACACGCAGACTGACGTCATACGTCGACAGTGAGGTCAATAGAGAAGGAACACAATTTAGGTGCCAGGGACTAAGGGAGGCATTTGTTGAAAAATTAAATATACCTGAATTTGCTTGGAGTCATCTAGAGAAACAATGTATAAACCCTATGTCAGGATGCGTAGAATTGTGATCAAACCCGTATCATCTCTAATTCGATTTCAATATGTTACCGATGCGCCACCATACTCGTTGACAACCTTGAATTTGGCGCACAGAGAAGACAAAATAACAGATATTAATAATTGAAAGTCAGCGCAACAATATCGCTTTCAACTTTCATTCAAGAGGATCCGGGTTCTGTTCTGAGTCTGGCTGTCCTGATTACGGCTTTCAATTAATTTTCCTTCATCTTTCTAGAATTTACGTCTCGTTGAGAGTGTGATTTATAGAGACGGTTACACGCATTTTCGTATTCCATCAAAACTAAATAACATCAGTGCCTCACCAGAAACTTGACTCCAGAACCTCTCGCACCGCAAGTTCGCGCGCCACGCGCCTGCGTTACGGAGGTTGGCTCGGTTTCCCGAGGTCACTCCAGGCAACTGTTGGGAAGATTCACTAACAAATGCCATGGCTGTTCCTTCCTAATATGTCTACTTGAAGTGTTATTCCACTAATACCATTTTGCTATTCAAGAGATAATGAAAACAATATAAATTGCAAGATAAATAATTAGGAATGTGTCTTATTATTGAAGAATAATATACATTTCATAATTCAGTTTAAACTAAGAACAACTTGCCAGAGTAATGTATGAAATTCTTCCTCTCACTTAGACGACAGAGTAGTCACGAAGCATTTCGCAACATACCCAATCAAATGCCCTCGCTATTGTGGCACAGTTTTATAGTTAGAACGGACAGCAAATAAAAGAGCGATTGTATCTCGCGGCCCCAAACTCACCGTGGTTGGAGACACATACGTGCGCTGCGTGTTTGCCTAGGTACACAGGCGTTACATTTGTTTAACAGCCGATCATACCCGAAGTGAACTTTCTTTTTCAGCGGCTCATTTATTCTGAATATCACTGTACATTACTTAACACAGCAAGAACAAACAATGCATTTCCTTACCATTGGTCAAGGTTCAAAATTTTATAACGTTAAGGAAAATTACTCTATAGAGTTCTGATTTAAACAAAACAAGATATAAGGTCACCGTTTCCTAAATAATCATTAGCTTAAAGAATGATCGAAATACATCTCGCTGTACTGGGCATTACATGTGTATCAAATTTTATTAAATTTGCATACATGGTTTATTTCGATAAATCATCTGCTAAAAAAATTTTCGATAATATTAACGCAGTTTTATATATATATATATATATATATATATATATATATGAATGTGTGTGTAATTATTTTGACAGAAGGAATTCCTATGGGATTGCTTTTCTTTATGTTCTTTATTTTTCATGTCTCGGTTTTCGTACTTTGTCCGTCAACACAAGTTTGATCAGCAAAATAAAAGCATTGGCGTATGTACACAAACCAATAAATTCTAAAATATGTAAAATCATGTCACTTTAATATAGTCTTCCTCATTTAAGAATTCGAGTTTTTTGTCAGTTATGTAGGCATATATGTTTTAAGAAGGTCCATGTAAAAATTTTTCCCCCTGCCACGTCTAGTTCATGCACAAGTGTACTCGGCTGACTGTCCCATTTGTTTATTATATTAGTGTATTGTACATAATATTTTGCATATTTGACAGTTCTGAAGACAATTGAGTGTACAGTTTTACATCAAAATACTATTTATCATCAAATATTTCTTATTTTAAAATAGCCGCCGTTGTGAGAATATGAAACAGGCACGAAAAAAGCGACCTGGAAAGTCGTGAAACAATCGTCTCGCATTCACGAACACCCGGGTTCTATCCTCGACTCCTATCTTCCTCAATTCGGTTTTCCAGTGTTTCTCATAATCACTCCATATGAATGTTTGGATGATTCCTTAATGCAGGAACTGACTTACACCTACTACTTCTCTCAGTGTAACTCTATCAAGGCCTTGAGTGTTTGAGTACACGTTAACGCGGCAAAATAAGCAACATACTTTAAATACATCAGTGTCAAGTCACCTTGATAAACAATCGTAAAATTATTTCCTCAGATATGTCATAATAGCTAAATAAAAATAAATGACCACCATTATGAAAATACGAAGATGACAGGAACACAATAAATTAAAGTAATGTCAGCTTACTAAATGTTACATGTGTGTCAAGTTGACAGGGATTTTTAAAAATAGGTTTCTCAGATAGCACATGCGATATAACAAGAGTTAAACTGTCGCTGTTTTTGTACACAGTATTTTCAAAGTACGTAGAAGCCAGGCGTGCTTACTAAGCAGTATAATTGTACCAAGTTTGAATAAATTTAGTAACTTCTTGTTGCAATTTGAGTGCAAATATCAGAGAAATCGTTGGGCATGATCGCGTTACAAAAAACCAAAAGAACCACGCTGTTCACGTGTTGATGCAACGTATTTCTTGGTTATTTAAATACACTGTTACAAATTTTTTGTCACAAAGTAAACTTTTCAAAAATATTTTCTATAAAAGGTTTTTTTTTAATTTTAAACAGAATACGTTGTACTACATTAAAATTAAACGTAATTTCTTTACAACAATCAGTCCCTTGCCATATCATTCACAGTTCAAATAATAATATGCAATTACATTTTAACAACTAGACAAATACAATATATTCTTAAAATGTATGAGTGTTTAATTATTCTAATGAACTAAGAAATTTTATATTTTATAGGACTTTCCTCAGATTTTTGTATAAGGCAGGTTTGAACGTTTTAAAACACATGTATGTCAAGTACTAATTCATTTTATATTCTTTTAATGAGCGAATGTATATTTTAATAACTGCACGTAAAAAAGTACGTGCTGCGGTCACAGGGAAAAGTACATTGCTTCTAGGTTGTAATAACTCAAAGCAAATAGTAGTGTGAACAATTTTAATAGAGATAATGAAACTATCATTATTAATGTGGAAAGCAGGGGTGACTTCGGACATGTGGGGGCGACTTCTAGATATTTAACACATATCGCTTCAGCCGCATCATTCGATGTTGTTGTTATTGTTGGACTGCCACTGGTAGATCAGGAGTTGGGTACGACTTACTTGTGATACTGCTGTTTCAAGAAATAAAGAGCAAGGTTATGTTGCCGTTCTTTTTATTCATAGCTTTACCCTTAAGCCTGTGATGATTCACAAAAGATGCAGTTTACAAAATATTATCATTCACCAAATAACAGTTACATATTAGGGTTCAAACTAGCCATGGCGTGAAAGATCGTGTTCGATGCGCGATACAGTATTTGAGCTTCGCCGAGCGTATCACAGTTTACTGTCCATCGAAACCAAAGACAACAAAGAAAAAATAATATTACATCAGTGACTATCATTTTAAGACTCGTACAACTACAACCCGCGTTCCCATCACCAAGATCTCTCCTTACTTTAAATTAGATAGTTCGTTAACATTTTCTAAAGTTCAGCGTGACATTGCTAGCGCTCGCAACACCTCACTGCCCAACCTAACCAGTGCTGCGTCCAACACGACCTTCTCACTCCAGCTATCGCTGCCCAACTACATGATTGTCTATCTACGCCATCTTGGCACAACCACTTCCGAAGACGTCAAACTATCAACTCCCCTTTCCTCAGAAAACACGCGTATGTCAAAATTACATTTAAAAAAGATATAACATAGGTATTAAATGTTGAATCTGTAGGTTTTACATCAAAATAATAACGAATACACTCATAAATATATAAATAAGGAACAACAGAGCCACGTCAACGGGAATTACATTCGCGGCGCAAAAATCTAAGCCTACAATGGGAAAAGTTGACCAACGTACGCCAGAAATCCTGGAGAAACTTGCTCAACAAGAAGTTACTCACTTCAAAGGGAATATTTATAAAACTACTAAACACAATCAAAACTAAAAAAAAAAAGTTGTATTAACAAAATCAATTAAAATTCTACAGTGGTCAATTTGAAACCAAACAAGCCAGGAAACTGAACAAAAGTTTCTACTTTAAAATTTTCGACTGTATTTTATATTTAAATTTTTAAAATTCAATTTACTCATATCCTTAACTGCCAAGTTCTTTAATCGTTTTGTATCATCCCGAGCACTTGATAAACCATTATTACGCAAGGCAGATACCCTGTAATTAAAAAACATAAATTATAAAAAACTTAGTATAAATGAAAATAAGGTTGAGCGAAGTGCCTGCACACCTCACAATAGATCCTGAATAATATTTTCCCTTCAAACAGCATCTGTGAGTTAAGAAATTTAAATGTGATACAGTTCAAATAGTGAACGTCAACGTTAAAATTATATTGTTACTAACTGTCCAGTGTGGCTTCGCCCGGGCGTACTATAGAAAAGAGTAACTAACTTAATTTCGTTTAAATGGATGGTGTTACTGTACTCTTTGTGTATCTTTAATTTGCGAATTACCGTAAATTGGTTTGTATATATTTACGAACGCAAACTTTAAAAAAAAGAATATGTATCCTGAAATTACTTTTTAGGTAATTACGTAAGATTCATTTTAAAGCGAAAACCCCCTCGATATCTCAAATGGTTCAGAAGATACGGATGATTAATTGAAAACAAGTTTCATTTTTTTTGCGGCTTTCAAGGACGAATTTTGAAAAATCTTAAATCTTATTTTTAGAAATTTACATGAGCGCCATAATGATAAAAATATCACATCGATATTTTAAATGGTTTAAGAGAAGTAGAGGATTTATTGAAAACACATTTAACGGCTTTTCACCCAATTAATTTCTGAATTTCGAAAAATCTATAAACAATGAAATATGAATTTGCTTAGGCAAATTTTTGAAGTAAATATGTAAACAATATATCATCAGCTTGGAGAGTTATTAAGAAGTTCGGGAAATCACATTTTGCCCCTTTTCATCCCTTTAATTTTCGATTTTCGAAAAATCCTTCCTTAGTGGATGCCTACGCCGTGAGGGGAACCTACGCTGAAAATTTCACGTTTCTAAGTCCAGAGAGATTAACTCACTCAACGACGACATAAATAGAAAGTAATAACTGTGTAGTGTTCCAAAATCCTCTTGCGTGCTCTAAGTCACTCGCGCTTTAAATAATAATATGACTAATTAATTAAGTAACAGAATACCACGAAGACTGAACGTAATACAATTCGTAAAAGGCAGCTGCCAATTAATTTAAGGTTTGTCACAGTTATACAGTACAATGGTCAACTGTTAAACGCTATCTAGAGTAAAATTTTTTACAAAGCGAAGCTTTTATAGTATTACATTTGTGTATGCCAACTTCACAATTTTGACTTTTTGTCACGCCATTTTAACTATGACTTAAACGTTTAGCTGAAACTTCATAGGCAAAATTCTACATCGTTGACTATTTGAAGGCAGTCTACGAATTCTCGCGGACCCTTTTGCGTGAACATTAATTTAAGATGTGATATATAATATCCAGGCATATAATTGTATAACACGTTCGTTTTCTTGATTTGCCAATTATGTCTTGAAACTCTGGAAAATAGTTTTTCGTTGTCATGATAGTTTCACTTAGATATGCCATTTAGTTTACTCTTGTAATGGGTGAACCAAATCATCAAAATCGTAAATTTGAGATTATTTTTTTTTACAAAAAATATGCAAGCAAAATAATTTTACTCTATGATAAATGTATTCTTTTTGCTGTTTATATAGTGACCAGAATTACACAAAAATTTAAAACATTCAGTTTGAAAGTACCCGAAGTCGTTTAGAAATAATTATCACAAAAT
Organism: Medauroidea extradentata; assembly: GCA_003012365.1. Lineage (NCBI taxonomy): Eukaryota > Metazoa > Arthropoda > Insecta > Phasmatodea > Phasmatidae > Medauroidea > Medauroidea extradentata. The sequence continues at coordinate 16,314 of PNEQ01090308.1, forward strand.
TTGTGACAGTCATTTACTGCGTCTTATAACCTAGCACATCTCGCAAGGGAAAGCGTTTGTGAAATAAATATTAAATAGGTTAAATATAATCACGAAATTTTTAGCAATAATTGGTCTTATTATGGATCTGTATATTGAGAAGAAACAGCATTTTAACCATCGGCCTACTTAAAAAATAGGGGTGGCCAACACACCGATTTAAGGGCGCGATCTACTGCAATTTTCATCACCGTGTTTTTATTTTTATATTTGTACCAGTTATTTTGTTCTTATTTTAGACATAAAATGTGACAAAAATTTTCCTCTTATAAAATTCTTTTATCGCTGATAGTTTTAGCGTAATGGCTCATTAAAGCCAAAATTTGCATGTTTCCATTTTTGGACGACACTAAAATCAACTAACCAAACTGAAAAAAAAAAATCTCAGAGAATAACGATGTTGTAGGCTACAAATGCAGCTGTGTTGAACCACAAAATTTTTTTTGTAATATTTTAAAAATGATTGAATTTTTAAAATTTTAATTTTAAATTTCAGCATTTTTATTTAAATAAAAAGTATTCTTTGTTTTTATGAACGTGACATCGTAGCCTGCAATGTTTTATCCACTGTGAATTTTTTTCAGATTGGTATGTGAGTTGGTTTAAGTGTAGTCCTTAAGACAGGAACATGCAAATTTTGATTTTAACAAGCCATTACGCGAAAACTAAAAAAGACAGAAAAATTTCATAAGAGAGAAGTTTAGTCACATTTTCTGTCTAAAATAAGAAACAAATATCTGTTACAAATCAAAAATAAAAACATGGTGATGAAAATAGCGATAGCCGCGCCCTTAATCTTTAAATGCATATTTTGAAGTAAACGGCACGTAACGGCCCCTTATACAAACACTACTGTTTTTAAGTTTATCAAGACGTTCTCAGAAAATAAATATCACACAAGGAGGGTACCCGAGGGCCTGGGTATCGCACCCAGAATGCAGATTGTATTACTGGGAGGTTGCGGCCGTAGACAATCTACATACCCTGAAGGATGGCATGAAATGAGGCTGTACGACGGAGAAGCGTCAGAAAGAGAAGGGCGGGGGAAACTGGAGAATGCCGAGAATACCGGCCGGTCAGCGATAGCGTCCGGCACGATTCCCACATGCGAAAATCATAGGACCGATCCCACCAGGGATCGAACTCGGATCGCTTTGGAGAGAGGCGAGTGGTCTGACCACTAGGCGAAGTACGCAATACAACGACCGCGTGAAATGGCCATATAGTTTGGCTGCGAAAATCATAGGACCGACCCCGCCGGGGATCGAACTCGGATCGCTTTGGAGAGAGGCGAGTGGTCTGACCACTAGGCGAAGTACGCAATACAACGACCGCGTGAAATGGCCATATAGTTTGGCTGCGAAAATCTTGTATGCAATTAAGGGGTGGGCACAACTTTTTTGTAGGCGGTCGGTTTTTTTTAATCGTATGTTATAAATCTCGATAACACTAAACTTTGTTAAAAATCATAGTACTAATCAACACCGTTTTCGATACCTTGCAACAAAGCGAAATATAAACTTGGAATTGTGAGTGAGTATAGGCTATGTTACGAGATGAGGCTACACAATGTGATACTTTACGGTCACCATTTCTCATAGGAATTCATTTTCTGAGAGATCTACTCCCAAGTCAATAAGGAAAAAAAATGTCGGAATTAATTACTTTAAATATGAATTTTGGTCAGTTGATAGTTCACTACTGGGGAAGTTATATTATGAAAATTCCTGCACCTCTTCCTCCCGATGTTACCTTCACTTAAATATAAAATTGCAACAAATTTTTAAAATGTTAAGGGAGAGGCAATCCCAGCAAAATATTAATTACAATTTAAAAATTTTTACGAGATATGGTTATATATATATAAATAAATATATATATATATATACATAGTTTTTGTGTAGAGACAGGATTAAGCCCAAATTTGCATTTGACTGTTTATTAGAAGAAAGGAAATCCAACTGACTTACATAAATAAAAATAATTTACAGTAAAGAACGGTGTCACGTCAAGATATGTATAAAAATCGCATTGATTACACTTGTATTTAAAAAAATTGCCGAATTTTAAATAAGACCTGTTCAAATTAATCCAATATTTTAGTAATACAGAACATGCCAGTGAATATTTTCATGTCTTAAAGCGGCCAGTGACATAGTCATTCAGTGTTAAATATTTCATTTCTGTACGTGAGTTGGTTTTCGTTTCTTGTATGAACATGCAAGTTCGGGCTTTAACATGGCACTGTACAAAATCTATGAAGGGTTAGACAATCTTTACTACAGGAAAAATATAGGCATAATATGTGTCTGCAAAACAAACATAAAAATTACTGAAATCATTTAAACTCTGCTTGAACTTTCCTCTTAAAATATGAGTAATTACCTCTCCTTTCTTTTTTAAATTTGTTTCTTATCATATATATTTATCGAACTTTGATTACAAAAATTACTAAAAAAAGGTCGGTCTCGTTTATTCAAATTCGTATCAAGTCAGAAAAATGTAAGGGAATAATTACAGTTAGTTTATAGACAAAGTGTCACTACTATGTCAGGAAATATCAGGAAAAATCCTTTGTTTAATTTTAACGCATTAACAAATTAAATTACATATTTTATTAGCCTAAACTTCGGTGTATTGTAATTTCGGGTGAAAATTACTATTAAAATTGCTATTATAAAGTCTGCACAGTTAAAAAACCCACTTACACAAAATTAACTTTTCAAAACACAAGTGATTTTACTAAATTAAGTATAAAGACATGTAACGGATACATTTTTGGATTATACTTTAACAAAAAGTTTGCAAGGTATTTAAAGGAAAAGAAAATTACGGAATGTAGGTATCGACTCTACATGAAGTCGACTGTTGTTGTAAGAATGGTACCGAGGAAACTGTAACCAGTAGTGACAACAACAGGACTGAGCATGAAACTACTGACATTACTCCTTATATTACCTTACCGCGTCCTTGATCTGCTGTATGTGGGGATGTTCGCAAGTTTGAGTCCAGTCCACGGGTACCTCTGTCTCCTCCTGAAAACACACATTATATTGCACGAATGTAATGTTACATGTAGTTACATCACTGCGTTGTTCAGCTCCTGACACTCGCAACAGCAGTAGTTGCTGGCAGATATAGTTTGGTTCAAAGAACGTGCAAAATTATATTCGACATGTCAAAGAATACAGAAAAAGTGACAAAATTCAAATATGGCGAAATTAATGCAGTATGTGATGTATTTGTATTTAAAAATTATAAATGAGAATTTAAAATGTTAGAGAACTGACCACTAAGATTCTATAACATATTCATATAACTATTTGCAGACAATCTCAATCACAGAGGCGAATCAAAATTTATCTTATAGTCTCTTTATTCTACTCCATGATTAGCAAATGGATGTATTGTGTACGCAACGTAAGGTTCGTTTAGTTAGCAAATATTTTTTGGAATATATATACTTCAAACAACATTTGGTTGTGACAAATTAACACACGTGCTTTGTAATTGATTGCAACTGTAAGCGCACTGTTTGTTATACTTATGTTAGGTATTTACAAAAGTGATTTTACAATGGCACGAAAGTTGAGCAAGAGACTCGCATTAAGCCTACATAAAAAAACAGCACAGTGTAAATATTTTATTGTGCTGTACATAAATTCTTGGAAAAATATATATGCATAATTTTGGTTAAAAATTAAAATTTAGCAATCAGAAAACGGAAAATATAAAAAAGCAAAACATTTATATTAACATGAGCTAAACTTAACATGATTTATAATTCGTGTATTTAGCCAATACTCACATCTAATCTTCCCTTACCTTTAACTTTACCACAATATTTTCTGAACATAGAGTTTATATCGACTAACTTTGAACGTTCTCTTGAGTATAATTTCAAACAGCACAGTCGTCTATATGAACAATGTTAATGCGCATTAGTATAAAGTTCGGTCTTAGTATGGAAACCTTATCACATTCCTGGATCACTGCGTGTTTCATGTGAGACCTGTTGTCTACATTTAGTCATCAAATAATATAATAATAAGTGACTGTCATCTTTATTTAAAACTTTAAAACAGCTGGCTTCTTTAGATGATAGGTAGCATGCCGGTCTACGATGCGAGAGGTCGTGGGTTCAAACCCGAAAACGGGAATGGATGTTTGTCTACTGTTCGTAAGTTTAGATAGTTTGTAAGCCGTCCCTTATTAAGCATAATGGCATAAAACCGAGGGACGTAAATATACGCTCTAAGATAAAAATTAATTTAAGATAATAATTCAAAATGAATGTATTCGTGCTGAACAAATTTGATATCCCGTTCATTGTTTACAATATTATAATAAGTCATTCATTAAAATATAATTTTACGATATTATTTACAATAATAAATATATTACGTACCTGTAAATCGTCACTGTCGATTTCGTTTCTCAAATAAGATATTTCTTCTGTAAGATTATCCACCTTTAAATATATAAATTACACGTTTTGAATTATGCAGTACAAATTACACACATAACATAATTAAAATATCATCTCTGCGTAGTGGGTATTTTACATACAAAATATTTGCTTATACATATAATCATATATTATTATATAAGTAAATAATGTTTTTATACAAATTATAGAATATTATTTAATTTGCTAAACATTTCGACGTAAATAATCTGAACAATTGTATCCTAAATATCTTTTTCAAAATAAATATTTTTATTATTTTAAAACTGACTGTAAGACCTTCAGAAACATCGGCTCCTTTTCATAATGTTCGAAACTTATTAAAAATACACTGAATTGTGTAGGGTGATCTATATATTGATACTCCTTGAATAATTTCCGCTGTGCTAAGTCTCTATAACGATGCAAATATTTGAATTGAACATATAGAAATTTAAATAAAAAACTGCCCTCAAATTGATAACTAGCTTTATATATATATATATATACACATTTATACATTTAGAGATACACACATACGTACTTATAAGTGGGGGAATATGAAAAACTAAACATATTTTTCGTTAAAAAATTGCATTCTATAGTTGAATTACGTTGTTTTTGTTAGCCCAAATCCGGGATACATTGCTAAAATGTTTACTAAATTATTAATAAAATCTATTGCTGTTCTTCCGTAGCGTATGACTGGTTCCTGTGGAAGCAGAGAAAACCGAACAGTAAACTAGAGAAGCTGTTAGAATTATATGAAATGCGGTTAGTTTGGCTGCAATGGCTCGACGTTCTGGGCGATGAATTGTAAATGAGAAGTCTATTACAGCTGATACGTGTAGGTGACTTATTCGTTCATGTTTGAGGGAACGAGATGAAGATATATGAGAAATATGTGAAAGGTCGCTTGCACTAAAAAAAAGTGTCTGGCTGAAGAAGCTCGACTTATATTCGGTTAAGTGTATAAAACTGTTACATGGCTAATTCACCGACGTGATACCTACTTAATGTCTGCTTTTGCAGTGGCACTCTCTGCGTTAATAGAAGTTAATATGTGGGACATGTTGGTCGCAACAGCAGAAATCCCTTGCTGAAAAAAGGGAAACTTGTAAATTCCACGCTACCGTAAGTAATCCATATGGTTTTATCACAATTATATTTCTTGTCATGAGATACACATGAATAAATAATAAACTTCACGTATTATCATCATAGGTTTACATTCTAAACTCACAGTTATACAAATTAAGGGCCGGTTTCACCAACCAAGTTTAAGCGATTTAATATAGATTAATCGGCACTTAATCTCGATTATGCATGTTTTAGGTTTCACCAAGCAGTTAAACTCGATTTTCTCGTCTTAAGCGAGATTAAATTTAACTGCTCGATTTTGGCCGGGTAACGTCACTAATCTCGCTTAAGTTCATAATAAAATGGCGCGAGCACTGTATAATTTGGTATTCGAAGACAAAACAGACGATGAAGACTTTATTCCTGTGTATCTGCCTCGTCGGATTAGAGAAATATATCATTATTTTCATAAGTATGATGATACAGACTTCCAAATACATTTCCGCTTGTCAAAACAATCGGTCCATTCACTTTTATTGATACATATACCGACAGTTACTGCACTGTAATTTTTTTTTGTAAAACATGACAAGGCACGTCTTTGTACGTAGTTGTACAAACTTTTGTAAATGTTGAAACATTTCCTTCTAAAATTATTAGTTCATAATGTTTGAAAAGGATTTTTACTGCACTCAGCAGTATAGACGCCACAGTGGTCTAGAGGAACCGACCCTTCGTGGTTCAGTTTGTTCGTCCGGCCACTTGGCTCAGTGGTTAGCGCTCCTGGCTGCTTAGGCAAGGGTCCCGGGTTCGATTCTCGGCCGGGGAGGTGACATTTACAACCACCTCTCGGGTTCAGGACTGGGTGTTTGTGTTCGTCTGTGTGCCAGAAGACACCTCACCATTACAACGACAACTACACGATACAAAGATCCTGGGGAAATGCATTACTTACTTAAAAAGGGGGGGGGGGGAGGTTTGGTGCAGTGGCGAGGCGTTAGCCTTGCCATTGTACCAAACATTTTTTATAAAAAAAAGTTGGTTGGGCGGCCGGCTTTGGTGAGGAGGGCTCTGGGTTCGATTCCCAGGTCTGGCTGGGTGTTAATTTGTGTTTGTCCATTTGGTCTCAAAAATCGTCACTATACAAATCGTCTCACGAAAAGTACTGGGGTCACTCAAATTAAGCCACAATAAGGGGGAATATTTGGTGCAGTGATGGTGCGGAAGCTTTCGCATCGCCACTGCACCAAACATAATAAAAAAAAAAAAAAAAAAGAGGTAAGATGCGTAGGTTCTACGAGTAGGAGGAATGGTTCGGTGCTTACCACCTCCAAACATTTTTTATTTTGAAAATAATTTCGTGTAAGCGTCCTTTATTCAAAATTTATTTGATAAATAAGTTCAGTGTTATTTATGAAGTACAGTGAGCATTAAATTTTTTTTTCGTATTGAAAGTACAACTACAAGGTTATTCCTTGTAATTTTACAAACGTAATACTTTGTATTTTATTACAAGGACAACCATTGTAGTTTTACAAGGAATTTCTTTGGCAACTGGGTTTCTAATGATTTTCTTTGTAAAAGTACAAAACATTTTTTTTACAGTGTATGAAGTTCTGTTTAACGTCTGGTACTTTCAGGTTAGCAAAAAATTTACAGACGAGAAAATAATTAAACAATTGTGTGTAGATAAACATTTGCATTTACAGCAATAAAATAATGTAAATTATATTTGCTGGATTATCTTCCCCTGGTCTTTCTTTCTTGCTTTGCTCCAAAGTTACCCAGCGGTACCTAGCCCCCTAGCTGTATTTCCCCCCCCCTCCCACCTAGATAGTATGATGCAAACACTCCCCCTTTTCCCTCAAGAACGTTGTAACAAAGTTTCCAAATGAATTAATTCACAAACACACATTCGGCAATTTCCGACAAGTGTTCGGGTATTTCCGAGACAATTAAGGCAACTCAGCTCACACAACCCATCGTGCAGCCAAGTTTAACTAATTTCTGGTAATTTAAATTAGCTGTGTTGTTGGTGGAACGCACCTCTAACTTAAACTCAGGTTTAGCTCTTCATCGAGTTTTATTAATCTCGCTTCTCCAGCAAATATAATTTACATTATTTTATTGCTGTAAATGCAAATGTTTATCTACACACAATCGTTTAATTATTTTCTCGTCTGTATATTTTTTGCTAACCTGAAAGTACCAGACGTTAAACAGAACCTCATACACAGTAAAAAAAAGTGTTTTGTACTTTACAAAGAAAATAATTGGAAACCCAGTTGCCAAAGAAATTCCTCGTAAAACTACAATGGTTGTCCTTGTAATAAAATACAAAGTATATGTTTAATTACAAGGAATAACCTTGTAGTTGTACTTTCCATACGGAAAAGAAATAAATTTAAATGCTCACTGTACTTCATAAATAACACTGAAGTTATTTATCAAATAACTTTTGAATAAAGGACGCTTACACGAAATTATTTTGAAAACAAAAAAAAAAAAGAATTCTTGAGGTGGTAAGCGTCGAACCTTTCTTCCCACACGTAGAACCTACGCATCTTACCTCCAGACTACTGTGACTTCCGTGCTGTCGGTGTATGTATCAATAAAAGTGAATGGACAGATTGTTCTGACAAGCGGAAATGTATTTGGAAGTCTGTATCATCATACTCATCAAAATAATGATTTATTTGTCTAATCTGACGAGGCAGATACACAGGAATAAAGTGTTCAAATACCAAATTATACAGTGCTCGCGCCGTTTTATTATGAACTTAAGCGAGATTAGTGACGTTACCCGGCCAAAATCGAGCAGTTAAATTTAATCTCGCTTAAGACGAGAAAATCGAGTTTAACTGCTTGGTGAAACCCAAAACATGTATAATTGAGATTAAGTACCGAGTAATCTAGATTAAATCGCTTAAACTTGGTTGGTGAAACCGGTCCTTAAGAATATATAAGGAGGTGTGCTCTCCCTCTTAGGTCGGGGTTTTCGTGGTCGGATTTTGAAGTCAATTAGACGGACGGTCCAGTGGCTGGAAGCACGCGGGTATCACGGAAGGTTTATTAAGTTTATTTTAATGTTTTCATCGCCACCCCTCTTTGGATCAGAAGTAACGATAGGTAAATACTGGTAAAGTCGTATTAAGCATTTGTCAAAAACGTAAAATTTTTGTAAAAGCAATTTCTGAATGTAAACGGTAACTCTATAAGATTTTAAATTGTTTTTGCCTTTCGAGTCTAGTCCTAAATTTGTAAAACTTGAATTTTTAAATTAAATTTTAAAACGAAAGTTGAAATATTCCAATTTACTAATTTCATGGCTAGAATCACATAGATCTTCCAGTCACTGCTAACATTTTTCTATATATAATGCACGATACTGTTGCGTATATGCATGCAGGAAGACATACTAAACTCTACTTAATTTGTTTCATATTTCTTTGCTCACATGACACTTCACACGTGCCTGGCTGTCCAATGATCCTACCGGTGACATTATTTTCATGGCCTGTCCACTTGTTTTTCAAGTAACAGTTTAAATTTACAATAATAGGACATATTACCCACAAGGCTAACAATCCACACATGTACACAATATTTAACATTATATTGTAATACTTGTTTATTTACAGTGGTGAGAATAGTACTGTCAAATTAAGCATAAATATTATTCACAAAATCAAAATAACTGTTAGTGGCATGGTTAACTGACGCTAATAAAACAAAGGCATACAGTACTAAAAACTGCTGTGTTTTACGGCAGCATTTTTATATGGCTGCTGAAAACAATATTCCCACAAATTATTAGGAATCATATATTTATATTTCAGCAAAAATGTTTGGTTGTAGTTTTCAAGTTGTATATAATTTGAAGTCAAAGCAAATATATGACGTGTTCTGTGCTTGCGAGTTGTTATATAATTAATGTTACAATAAAATCTCTCCATACTGCTCGTGCAGTTTACAGTTGCCTTGTTTCACTTACCTTACCCGGAAGAGAGTTCAGTTCTCTCAACGCATCAATATTCTGTTCGTGCAGGTGGAGGCCGTTTTCCATCACCGTACCAAGGCTCTTCAATGTCTGGCTGATGTCTTTCAACGTGGCGAGTAATGCAGATTGATTCGTCTGTGAACAGTGCAGCTCTTGTCAGAGTTAGGTCAACATTATATCCAGAGATTTTCTGTAGAACTGACGACGTACGCTATTGCAAAAGTATTTTGTTGTCCCAGATAACAAGGTTAGACAAAAAAAAAATAACAGGGAAAACCAACCAAGATTATACATAGTCGTAAAACACATATAAAATGAAAGCTCTGAATATATATAAACAGGGATTATGTAAGGTAAGACAGAGAAAAAATACAAATAGACATGACAAAATTCCAAGACAATACTGAGGAATGCACAGACGTAACATGGACGAAACGAAGACGACATAAGGTTTCTTTAGACAAGCTTGTCACGATATTTCGGGGGTGAATATATCACAACGTATCAGCCAATCTCTGGACGACGTACCAGTTAAGTGTCTGTTCTGTCTGTACTGTGTTCTTGTAAATCTATTCGGTTGTCATTAGTATTTATTTTGGATTTGCGAAAATTGTTTGTATATTCTTGTTGTTTTATCTCACCCTATTTTATTGGGTATTATCTAAAATATATATACATATACTAGCTGGTTCCCGCAACTTACTTTGCTGGGTTTTCAATTTAACGCGATAGTATTAGTGAAACTAAAATGTGAGCACGAAATGAGAAAAAATGATGTCAAGGGAAATTAATGTCCGATTTTAACAGTAAAATTTTTCAAAAAATTTTGGGGTTTCCTTTTCTGACACTGTACCACGTTTTGCCTCCTCCCCCTTTCCATCATAACATCTCCCATTGTAGAACTCATTTTTTTATTAAATTAAAATCTTTATGGGCACCCCGTTCTGCCCTTATACCCCATCTTGTCACGCCTACCTTCCAAACTTAACAATTGTCCCGGGTATTATTTATAGACGTAGTAAAACAGACTTTATAGGAGAGTATCAGGATATTATAAGCAGTATGCATTATATGATGATTCGATCACATCTAGCGCGATTATTGATGACAATGCCCTCAATACGTAGCGTCTAAATATCATGTAAAATAAATAAAATATTCAGTCACTAAGCACATAACGACTGTACAACCATATGTAGCGGTATAGTTGCAGATGTTAACTTCCCTCTAAATTACTTCTCTAGTACTATGCTTGCTTTTTGGATCATTTGTTTTGAGAGGTTTACAAAGAATATACCACCCCCCCCCCAAAAAAAAAGGGCATTTCAGTGTTATTATCTCATAATAAAAACTGAGCTAATTATTTTTCGTATTTACGTAAGCATCATTCTGAAGCAAAACAGATCTTAATATCTCAACTGGTTGGGTAGATCCGAACTTTGCAATAACTTACCATCACGTGTTAAAAATATTTATGAGTATAAAATTGAGGTAAAAATCAAGACGACAACCCGTCGAGTCAAAGTGTAAGCACATATTGAATTATTTATTCATTCTTTATATATCTATTCATTCCTTTACAGCTTTAAGAGTTCGGAGGTTTTAAAGTTCTGAAATTAGTTTACGGGCATTTACGTAATCATCATCATAAAACAAAAAGCAACTGTCTATCTTGACATGTTCGATAGCACTCATGGATATATCTAAATTACATTCCATGTCTTTTCACCCCTCAGGGTTCGAATTTCGAGAAAAAACTTTATAGACTGTTAAAACTATTGTGTGGGCGTAAAATTTAAGTGGAAAACGTGCCGATAGAGACGACTTATTGAAAACACGTTTTATCCCGCCTCATAACTTTTCACCCCCTTAGTGTAATTTTTTGAAAAATCAATTAACTACATTTCAAGTATTTAAGTAAGCACTAAACATAAGAAAAAATCGCATCAGTATCAAAAAAATTCAGCGATGTATATATATATATATAACGAATCTAAAACATATGTTAACTTTATATTACATATTTGGAGTCGAATCTAAAAGAGGTATTCTGAAATATATTTTCTGTCTTTACGTTTGCATCATTCTGAAGCAAACAGTACTTCGATATCTTGACTGGTTCGATAGTTATGGAAGAATAATCGAAAACGTATTTCACGTCCTTTGACCCTCTGAAAAGTTGAAATTCGGAAAAAAAAAAAAAAAAAAAACACACTTAATTTGGTACATTTTCACATTTATACGTCCAGCGTTTTGCGTTGCAGTTACTATGTTAGTCCTTCAGTCAGTGTTCTCATATATATATATATATATATATATATATATATATATATATATATATATATACACACACACGTAATGCTTATTTTATAACATTTTATTTATTTTCTCTAACCTAGTTCCCTGGAGCTAAAAAGTTCTGCAATGACGTACGTCCACGATTCTATTCAAAATCGTTATCTCATTTTCTTTCATTGCAAGAGTATTTCAAACAAATTATACACTCCACCTAGCCTACATGAACAACATGTCGTCAAAAAGCTTTATTTCACTTATAATTTCAGTAATACAAAAGTATGCATAAGTATTATTGCATCGTTTGTATTTTAATAAATAACTGTCATCTTACATATAGCCTCAAAAAATAACTATTTATTTAGTTTACGTGACCTGCATTACATGCATTTCTGCGTGTTCTGATTCCAAGCATTAATAATATAACAGAATGTGTTAGATAAAGTAAGACAGAGTAAGTAATGTTAGGTATGTCGCAGTTAGCATTAACTTATAATTCCATGAAGCAGCAGTGAAATTTTAGTAACATACTGATTATGTATTGTTCCGTTTAGTTATTGATGTCTTTATTTTAGTGAAGAAATTACTTGTAGGAACGTGTTGAAGGAAAAAAAACAGCAAAAGTAAAGGTAAACTTGTGGTTCGCAGCCGCGCTACTCTAGGCAAGACGGTGCCAATGTCGACGTATATTACAATATTGCTGTGTTTAAGGGCGCTGCCTATCTCGGAGCCCTGGCGGAGAAAGAATAGGGTTTTAAATGTTAAATTATTTTCAATGGCAATCTGTCACCTTTTGTGATATTGCTGCCGGACGAAAACCATTTTCTGCGCCGAGAAAAGGAGAATATTTCTACGTAAATAAAATTGCAGAAAATAAATTATGAATAGCCATTATCGCATTTTTTTTGTGAGTAAAAACGCTATTTTCTCCACAGTTTTCAGGGTATTGAAAAAAAAAACTGACTCGACGATCCATATCAATGTACGCGGAACCGAGACGAACAAGAAAGTCAGTGGTGAGATGTACGTATCTTCAACCATTACTGAGCCAGGTGGAAAATCATTCAATCTGGAAAACCCTATGCTTGCTTCTGCCGTGGTTTCAAGGTAGGCAGCGACCTTAATGGATCAAACATCTTCGAATTGTTTGCTCTTCAACGTTGATATGTTTGCGACATGTGATACTATTGTAAATTATTGTAGAGAATAAGTGAAAATTGTGCACAACTAAGAGAAACAGAGTTCCACTTTATCATTGGTCTGGTGAATGTGACTTATATCTACTGACGTTAGTTACGCGCTTCATGCCACCATTTCCTGAAAATCTTTTAGACGTACAAGTAGGAGCGATCAACTAGGCAACTTGTTGACAGCGCCTTCGGTCAGCGCCTAACATCGAGTTCTTTAGCGCTGGTGAGGACTGACGTGAGATGAGTACGGAGCGACGTCGGAATGAAAGGTGCCGCGAGAAAATCCGCACGATTCCCACATGCGAAAACCCCGAGGAGTAACGACATCTCTAGTTCCGACAGTATCTAGGGTGTACACACAAAAATCTGTGGCACAAGGTCATAGCTGAAAAAAACGAAAGCATAATTATTTGTAAAGAGAGAAGCTGACAGTATGAAGTGTAGGTAGCCTGACGGCACGGACACGACGTTCTGGGCGATGGATTGTAAGTTCCATCACATGTTCCCACGACTTCCTCGTTCATGTTTGAGGGAACAGAGGAAAATATACGTGAAATGAATGGAAGGTCGCTTGCGCTAACATATGTGTCTGGCTAAAGAATCTCGATTTCTGCTCGGTACCTATACAAAGCGCACACAAAGGTCACATGTTTAGTTCGCCGAGGAAAATCTAGATAAGAACAACTTTCGCGTAAGGAAAGGTGAAGTAACGTAAGGTAAAGTATGGTTATTGCGTGAAACTTTTTCAATAAACTACAACGAGTATATACGTATTGAGAAGAAGAGACCAGACGCTGCGCAATAGTTGAGACATCCCTCAACAGATCCCACTGTAGGTACCAAGTTGTAAGTAGCACTGTTTTGGGAGTGGGAAAAAAAACTTTTATTGTTTCATGGCAGATTTTCTTGTTGTATTGTGGTAATTATACATGTTCTTGGGTTCGGTGTAGTACAACGAGTATACCGTAATATAGGTAAGTAAACTGTAACCATTGTAATTTGTAGCCCGATAAACGTAATTTCTGAGGAAATAAAGAAACAGTCGTACTGTAATTCACCCTGGCCACAAAAGTTTAAAATCTGAAGCAGTTTTCTTAGTCTTTTTCATCTGGGAATGTAGGGTTATTTCGGTAGTTTATATTTTAGATAAAAAAAGTAGTTAGAAAGTCAAATTCCAATGTAAGTCATAGAAACAAAGGTGTTCGTTACGCTTTAATGATGACGTTTGTGTAAAGTGTAATAGACTTTAAAATTAACATCAATCACGAACATACCTGTATTACGAAATTGCCTGTGTCACGAAATTGATAAGCTTAAGCCGTGTTTTTTTGTAAATAAGGTAGGTGAGCCAATGGTGGCCCGTGTTCCCAAGGTGGTCCACTTGAAGAAAAAAATACTAGTTGTGAAAAAATATAAACAGATGGCACCTTATGTTAGTGCCCAGTTCCACTCGAAGCTCATGTAGCAAGAATGGTGTACGTCCGACACAAGGACGCCATTTTAAAGTAACTTCGGTTGTTTGGACGAGTTATGTGTATTGGCTTTCTTATTTTCATGTCAGTACGAGATCTTTGTGTATCAATATTAAGAAAATGTAACAGTTAAGTGTTATATATATTTGAAAGCTTAGACAATTGTTTTTAAAGTGGCATATCAAGATTTAATCTATATTTCACAATGTGAAAATAGTGGGCGTGTTTTATTGAGAATGTGTGGTCTGTTAAAGAGTCCCTACGGTAGCCCAGATGCTGGGCCACCTTAGGGACAACCCCATATTTTTGTGTTCATTTTGTCAAAACGTTTAGAAATTGCATACTAATAAAATAATTATGTAAAATATTACTATGTAACATATAATAAAACTTTAATTAAAAGTAAGTTGTTATTAATGGTCTTACTTTTTGTGTCCCTCTTTTTACGGAACAACCGAAATGCATTCGTAGAGTTGGAAAAGGGACACTTTAAATATTTTCAATAAAATATGTTTTATATTTTTATATTTACCGTTGTATTTTATTGTTCTTAACTTGTAATTTTTCTTATGTTTAAAATGAAGTGAAAGAAAAACAGAAGAAAACATGTCCAACAAGGGCAAAAAGCTAGGAAAATCGTGGAATCAAGATCAGCTCATAGCAGCGATGGATGCTGTTCTGAAGGATGGTATTTCGATTCGGGCTGCTGTGGAAAAGTATGGAGTACCAAGGACAACATTACGACACCATCTCGCTTCAGGAAGCCGAGTCAAGGTAAGACGTAGAAAACAAATCTTAAATGAATTGCAAGAATTAGAAGTTTGTGCAAGAATACATAGACTTGCTGACTTAGCGATGCCTGTTACACCGAAAGTTATCAAACGAACGATATTTACATTCTGTGAGGTCAATAAACTACAACACCCATTTAACAAAGCATCTGGCCTTGCCGGAAGAAAGTGGCTAACGTTATTCTTAAAAAGACACCCCGATGTTGTAA